>JAFVLL020028172.1:0-38018 GCA_021397915.2 Tor tambroides
CAGGAAGCCATGGCTGGATAATTTCATGTTCATAATCACGCTGGTGTGCTCAAAATTGTGAATATGAATGGGAATATATTTCAGATATATTTTACCCATAACAATTTCTAGGGGTACCAGTAATTGTCAAGTCAAGTCAAGTCAAGTCAAGTCACCTTTATTTATATAGCACTTTTAACAATACAGATTGTGTCAAAACTTTCCAATATCAAAATAGGAAAACAGTGTGTCAATAATGTAAAATGGCAAGATTAAACACTCAATTTTCAGTTAAAGGCATTTCATTATTGAATTCAGTGATGTCATCGTCCAGCTCAGTTCAGTTTAAATGGTATCTTTGCAATCAAGTCGACGATATCGCTGGAAATTAAGTGTCCCCAACTAAGCAAGTCAGAAGCAACAGCGGCAAGGAACCAAAACTCTATCGGTGACAGAATGGAGAAAAAAACCTTGGGAGAAACCAGGCTCAGTCGAGGGGCCAGTTCTCCTCTTGCCAGACGGAGATTAGGTAGTGTCCAACATGTATTTGAGAAAAAAACATTTATTTCATAATGATATATCCCCCCCCCCATTTTAAATTCTTATTCTCTAATGAAAGCTTAGATTTTTGTGATTTTTTTTAAATAAAAGATCAAAGGGATTTACAATGCACATTTATTTTCACAGCCATTTACCAAGGGTATCAACAATTCTGACCACGTGTGTAAATAGCACATTAATGTTAATCGATGTGTGTAATGTGATCGTAGACAACCCTACCGTTGATGTACAAGACAGCCGCAGTGTTGTCTGTGCGGACCAACACGTGCTAGCCAAGCAGCAGCGGCCGGTCCGCTGCAAGGCTAGTAGCACTGCCAGCAACTCGAGGCAGTTGATGCGCCAAAGCAGTCGAGGCCCCGTCCAGAGCCCCGAGGCTGCCTGCCCGTTGCATGTAGCACACCAGCCCACGCTGGAGGCATCCACTGTGACAACGACATGCCGAGACACTTGTTCTAAGGGTACTTAGACCCGTAGAAAGACAAGGTCTGTCCAGGGGCTGAATGTGCGACAATGCGTTGGCGTGGTAGTCATGCGAACCGTATCGCGGCCCCTTGCCCATCTCGGGACTCGGGAGTGTAACCTGTGCTGAAGTGGTCTCATATGAATCAATCCGAGCAGGGAGACTGCGGCTGCAGATGTCATATGCCCCAGGAGCCTCTGAAAGTGTTTCAGTGGTAACACCATCCTGCCTCTGAAGGAACTGGGCATGGACTGGGCACACTTGTTGGTGAGACGCGCCACCACACTCACCGAGTCAAACTCCATACTGAGAAAAGAGTTTCTCTGCATGGGGGAGAGCTTGCTCTTATCCCAGGTGACCCGAAGCCCCAACTGGCTGAGGTGCTGGAGCACCAGGTCCCTGTGATCACACAACTGTTCTCATGCACGGACCCTGCTCGAGACAGTTGAGGATCCTGATCCCCACTTCCCGTAACGGGGCAAGGGTGCCCTTAGTGACTTTCGCAAAGACACAAGGGGACAGGGAGAGTCCGAAGGGCAGGACCCTATACTGCCATGCCCGACCCGCAAACAAAAACTGACGGTCTGTGTTGAGGGAGAATCGAGACATGAAAGTAAGCGTCCTTCAGGTCGACTGCTGCAATCCAATCCTGGGGTTGGATGCATCTGATGATGCGCTTTTGTGTCAACATCTTGAACGGAAGCTTGTGCAGAGCCCGATTCAAGACTCGCAGAACCAGGATTGGCTGGAAGCCACCGTCTTTCTTGGGTACGATGAAGTAAGTGCTGTAAAACCCCTGTTTCATCTCAGCTGGAGGGACCAGCTCGATTGCATCCTTTTGCCAGGAGGACAGCAATCTCCTCCTGCAAGACAGGTGCGTCTCGGACTGCCACTGAAGTCTTGAGAACAGCGCTGAACTTGGGAGGTCGCCTGGTGAACTGAATCGCATAAATGAGTCGGATTGTGCGAATGAGCCAGCGGGATGGGTTGGGCAGCGCAAGCCATACCCCCAAACTCTTCAAGCCCTTCCAAGCCCTCTCTTATATTTCCTGTTTTGAATTTCTCCTCAACATTCTATTATATTCCCTCTGTGCATCTTTTATCTTACATTTAACTACTTTATTTAACTCCTTTTCCTTCTGCCGATCATTCTGCAAGAAAGCAATTTTCTTCATATTTAAATAATGTCTCAAATCTTTGTTTCAAATCTTTGGATTATTATTTGGATAGATTGTGACATTCTTGATTTGAACAACAGAATTTACACAGAAATTAACATATCCGGTTATTGTCTCATTCAACAATACATAATTAATACAACAATCGTGATCATAAAAAAAAAGTCCCATTCTGTACACTCAAAGCAACCTCTTAATTGTTCTGTTGAGTCTCTGGACCGTATCTGAACCTGCTGAATGGCAGGCTTATTCTTCTTTCATAGTTGCCTATATTTTGGGAACAGATGGATAACATTGTGATCCGAGTGACCCAGAGTTGGATGTAATCTTGGCACATATGAACCTTCCACGTTACCAAAAAAATTATCCAGAGTCTTAACCAGTCTCATCGGACAGGTTATGTATTGCTCAAGATTTGGTAACAAAGTAGATACGTCGCATTTATTGAAATCTCCAAGCAGGAAGACTGGGTCACTCGCAGAATTGCACAGCATTCTGTTGTAAGCAGCCTTTGGTGGCCAGAGCAAAGTTTGGTCCAGGCACATATAGACTAAAATAACTGTTATTTGTCCGAATTCACGAGATAGATAATATGGTCTGAATGAGACAGTCAAAAGTGCATAATGAGCTGAGCATGGGCGGTGCTAGGGAGGTAACAGGTGCTCCAGCACCCCCAAGAAAAACCAAAGCACACCCATAGCACCCCCATAAAAATAAAATAAAATAAAAACATTTGACTAATTACACATGCATAAATACTGCAATGCAATACAACGTGATTTGCAGTCGCACGTAATGTCAGCATTTTATTTAAAAAATGGATCGGTTCCTTGTGCCAAGTAGGCCTGCCCCTGACTAAAGATTTTTCTAGTCAACTAGTCGCACGTTTATATTGATTAGTATAATAACCTACTAAACCATCCTTTAATATATGCATTTAGGCGTATTATTCCGCGCTCAAACGTACGCATAAAGCTTGCCGCAAAGCACCGGCTAAAGTAATGATTATGAATGCATCGGGGAAAAAGAAGACATTAATTATTTATTAATAAACTAGTGCTTTCTCAGACTCGCCATCTCCACAGTGGACGTGCCTTTAATAGAGAAATGCACCTGGACTACATAATCAGAGAAGATTTTTTTTTTTTTTTTTTAATTTGGTTTATTTCTTATGTCTGTGAGCTGGTTCATTGTTGTGACGCGCTCCATTCACGGAGACTGCATGAGACGACAGAAAGCACATCCAAAAATGACGGGAGTATAAGCTCTTTCCGCAGGAAAAAAAATAAATAAAAATGATTGCGTGCGCGCCCCCATGTCATACAGTAGGCTAAGCGCGATAACATTTGAAATGCGCCTATATCGCGATTTTATTTATTCATATTAAAATAATAATAATAATAATAATAACAACCTGTTTTGGTCATATTTACTAATTGCCCAGCTCCCCCAGTCATTGATCTAGCACCCCCTCAGCAACTGCGTTCAAAATTCTCTGGCGCCGCCCCTGGAGCTGAGCAATGTGTTTCACGTACTGTCATGGGTCGCGGAAGCGTTACTTTTGAGGTCTGGTACAAATATGACATGGGCTACAAAAAACATAGGCTCATATGTATGCACGTTTATTCATTAAAAGATCGCGATCTCGATTCAAACAAAAGCGATCTTATTCCTAAATGATGATTCCGCTATGTCAATTAAACCTTTGAAATCACATCACATCGGAATATTTAAACCTGCTTTTGCGCAGCCGCTGATCCAGAGAGAGCAGCACTCATCATATGCTTTATGTTTGAAACAGCTTCACAAACAGTCTACTTACACAGTAGGCTACATTTCTGTGTTGCAAACATTAAATAATAACGAAGGAATTGGGATGAAAGTTTTTAACCCGGATATAGACTCTGATGTTGCGGCGATCAAAACCAGTAGCCTAATTAATCTTTGGAACTAATGACACGCTTAAAAAAAAAAAAAAGATTGTTACATTATGCCAGTAGGTGGCAAACAGTGACTGTTAAATGTATTTGATGCCTGAATATTTCAAGAGATTCGTTCAAAAACTCTGGATGAAACAAGTCTTAATAATTTTTTTTCAAATGATTTTTTAGCTAGCCTGATTAATTATTTAATTTAATATATTTTTAAATAGATTCATTTATAACATTTTAGACATTTATACATAGACTCATTTATAACATTAGATAAAACATTTAGTCAGAAACTCAAGTAAATTACATTGTTTGGTTGTCTAATGTTTGTTTTCAGAATCGTGGGAGAATGGCATAAAAACACATAGACTGACATATGATCTAATACCATTAGTACTGTTTATAACCTATTATGTTATTATGCATGTTTATGAACTATGTATTATTGTCACGAATCCGGTTCGTGGTCTTTTGTCCGACTGCTACAAGAGGTCGCCTCTCCATCATATTGACTCACACCACACATCATACTGATTGCACATACACAGCTGAATGCACTGATTACACATACACAGGTGAATCCCATCAGACACTCTTTATAAGCCTTGGACTTCCTCTCCCTCACTGCCGAGTATTGTTCTAGCTTTTAACACTCTCCTAGTGTTAGCTGCCTTACCGAGCCATTCTGTGTTTCTGTTTAGTCTCATGTATTGTTCTGCGTTTATCACTCACCTAGTGATAGCTGCTTTACTGAGTCTAGTTTCGAGTTCTAGTTAGTCTTGTCATTCCTTGTTGCCTTGTTTCCTGTTTCCTGATTCCTGCCTGTGTATCTTGGATTTACCCTTGTCTTGCCGTTCGGACTCTGTTTGTACCTCGTTTGGATTAGCTCTCTGGATATTGTTGTTGATATTGTTTGTACCTCTTCTCAAGGCCTCTGGATATTGTTTGCTGATCAAAGACCCACGCTTGCCCTAGGATTATACTTCATCTTGTCTGTGTTATACCTGTTTGCTGATGTTTTGACCCTGCCTGTATTTTTGACCACGTCTGGAAATAAAGCTTGCAAATGGATCTGTACGCCTCACGTCTTGTTGGCTCCATTACAATTATGTAGTTCTGCAACCCCCGCCATGTCTCCGTGATGCAAATCAGGTTAGCTCTGTTGAAGTCTCTGTTATACTTCACCAATGCTGGGAGTTCAGGCATTTTGTTTTGATGCGAACGAGCATTGGTTAAAGTTGGAAGAGACTGCCGTGATGTTTTAAGTCTGTTTCGGATTCCGCATCTAGCACCCCTCCGTTTAATCTTCTTCTTTCCACACGTTGTGTGTATAACAGATTATTTCAGAAGCGGCATATAGCAACTTTGGTGGAGTTTTAACATTACATCGGAGTCTCAGCAGATCTTCACGGCTGTAGAACATCGCCCTCATCAATCCGTTGTTCCTTAATCCTGAAAAAACAGTATCACAGTTTCCACAAAAATACTAAGAAGCAAAAACAGTTTTTAGCATTGATAATAATAAGAACCATTATTAATAGATGAGCACAAATAATAATTAAGCAGCAAATCAGCATATTAGAATGATTTCTGAAGGATCATGTGTCACTGAAGACTGGAGTAATATGCTGAAAAGTCAGCTTTGATCACAAAAATAAATTACATTTTAAAATATCTTAAATACAAAACCACTATTTTAAATGTAATATTTCATAATATTAGTGTTTTACTGTTTTTTTTTATCAAATAAAAATTTCTTTCAAACAATTAAAAATAAAAATAGATAGATAGATAATAAAAAGTATTATTTCAAACTTTTGATCGCCAGTGTGTGTATAAAATAATGCACGTGAACTAATTAGCAAATTATATTTTTATATTAGAAATATATAAATATAAATATATATTATAAATAGCCTATCACATTCCTAATCATGGCACTTGAAAGTCAAAGTCCTCAGATTTACATTTTTCTGGTGTAAGTTTGAGAATGATATTTTAGTTTTTTTGAAACATTTTCTTAGACATATGAAATTACAGAGAAAGCCTGGATAGAGAGAGACAAACATTCACTCTTATCTCGTGTCTGCTGAAAACTGCTATGCTAATGTTTCTATGTACATTGTGACGAAAAGTAAATGGTATTAAAATTTGAGACATTCAAAAAGGCCAGTAGTGTTACGATTGCCAACTGGAGTGCCCATGAACTCCATTAGAGGGCACTCCACCTCACACTCCTGCCCCTGTACTCTGGACTCCATTTCCCATGTGTTCCTTGCCCCTCATGTGAACTTGTCATGTGCTACCCTTGTACAGTATGTGCGTTATGTTCTGATTGGTTCCTTGCTTGCCTGTGTCATGTTCTGATCGGTTCCCTGGTTTCATGTGTCTTGTTCTCATTGGTTGGTTTTGTCATGTTTTCACCTTGTCTAGTATAAAAGATGCTCACACACACTCTAGAGCGCTGATTATTGAATAGCCATTTCCTTGTTCCTAGTTTCCGTGTTCATCCTTTCCGTGTTCCCTAGTTTACCTGTGTTTTTGATCTTTGTACAGTTTCCTTGTTTTTTGATTGATTGCTGTCTGCCTTGACCATAGCCTGTATATTGGATTACTCTTTTACCTCTGCCTTGCATTATACTGTTTGCTGGTCCTCGACTCTGCCTGTTTTGACCACGTTTGTGAATAAAGCCTTGCATTTGGATACCCAACTCCACTGTCACGCCTCCCACATTACAAATAGTAGTTTGGTAGCAATATTTGGAAACTGTTTACAATAAAAAATGCATTTAAATGACATTTTGACAGTGATGACCACTTCTGAACAGCTGCACTGAACTAGAGCACACTAAATTAATTAGAATTTTTTGACTCAACTGGACCGCTTGGACCATTCATCTGGGCTGATGGAGGGATATAGGCTATGCACATTTACTATAATTCATTCTTTATACATTTACACAATGGGTCAGCCCACATTGTACAGCGGCCCACCGGGAAAACTCTGCCTTGATCATTTATTATATCATTGTGAAAATGCCTATTTTGAGTGAAAGCAGAAACACGCTGTTTTTGTACATGTCTATTTAAATGCAAATGAGCTGCTGCTCCCCACCCCCTTTTCCAGAATAGGGCTGTGCCTTTACAGCTTGTGCCTCAGATACTCTGCTAAAAAAAAAAAAAATCTGTTTGGGTTTGATTATAATGTCTATTGCGCTGAAATCATGCATTTAAAACCATATTAGTTTAAACTTCTGATATACGATTTTCTGAGTGCACACATCCAAAGCACACGCACAGAAAACAGCTGTCACACGGCATGTGAGTACTAAACTAAGTTCTCTTTCAAGTCTTATTGCACTTAAATTTTCAAATACACACAAGTTTGTTTAAAACACACGAGTTACAAAATGCTATCAGTTAGGGTAGAGTTTAGTAGATGATACATTGTTTTCAAACTCAACATAGCATTATCCATTTTGATATTGCCATTGTTTATGTACTAGATTAATACTACTTCAAATAAGCTCCTATGTAATAGTATCTTGTAGTGTAGGTACTGATAAATGTAACAAAAAATCGGTAACCCTTTCTATGAAGCCCATATTTAAACACATTATAAGGCTATATTTAAGGCATTATAATGAAAGCATAATGCATTATAAAAAACCTTATAATATGTTATATCATCTTATGAATATTCATAAGAACAGTTTTAATGTATTATAATATTTACTTATTAGTGGTTATAGCTTTTAAGAGTATGATGATTTATAACACACAGTGAACACGTTGCATCCACTTAAGTTACAATGGATTATATTTCTCATAGTTATAATGTATTATAAGTCTCATATTTTGCCACCTTTCTTATGCTACTTTAGTTAAAGCCATCAATGACTATTTATAAGTATAGTAGTAATAATAATAATAGTATTTTTTTTCTCTCAAACAGCCATAAGATCAGATATCAGATCAGATGAATGTGTAATATGACAACTATTTTTATTTTAATATCAGTTTGATTATTTTGATGGTACCCTTTAGACAGCTGCTGATAAGTAACTCTGCAACTACATGTTAACTAGCAGTCATTGGAGTATTAGTAGTATGTCTGCTAAATATATGCTAACACTTTATTTTGATGGTTCCCCAAAAGACAAACTGACTATAATTAATTTTGCAAGTACGTCAACCTTCTGCCTACATGTCAATAGACTAAGGGTACCATCAAAATAAAATGTAACCTAACATACTGTATAAACATTGCATTTTTTTCAGTTGAAATTATTAACTACCTCACATCAAAATTAATATTAGCCTCACAGGGAACACTCAAATAACACTCCACACCTAACCACTTACAAGATGTACTGTAGTAAGATACTATGCAGATCTTAAATAATGTCAAGATATATAGTCCATTATCAATGTAAAAGTAGATTTAATATGGTGTTCATTGTGTTATAAATAATCATAATCTTAAAAGTTATACCCACAAATGTGTAAGCATTATAATGTATTATAATTGATGTTATGATTATTTATAAGATTATTTATAAGATTTATAAGGTTTTTTATAATGCATTATGCATTCATTATATTGCCTTAAGAATACCCTTAATGTATTATAAATATGGGCTTCATAGAAAGTGTTACCAAAAAATCTTATTCAGCTGGCAGTTGGAACATAGCTCTTTCCTCCATTGTTGTATCCATGGCTTTTCAGGAAAATTTACACCACAGAGCAGCAGGCACTGATATTTATCAAGTGAGATCAGCTGAGTGGACAAGGGCATGCTGGCAGCTTTTCAAGCCACGATACCAAGCATCAGCAGACTGGGCTCGTTCCTTCACTTGAGAACTGTGTAGAGGAAGGAGGAGTATGCCATTTTTATCTAGGATAATGCACATTTCCTGTCTTATCTATCAAATTACAGATTACTTGAGCAGTAAATTGAGTTTTATGTCTATGTATACCTATGCCAGCTACAGTATGTAAACCAAAGTCTAAGGATTATCCATGAATTTTCCCAAAATGGTAGCTTGAAGGTGTAAGATGATTCTTGGCTTCTAAGCTGTGCCAGTGATTCAACCAGTTGTGCATCCAAATGTTGGAAATGCTACTACAGTGGTCTGCCAAAATACCAAATTTCTATGAAAAATCTTAGAGAGTGCAGACAAAAACAAACTCATAATTCAATGAAAATGATCAAGGATTTTTTTTTTCCCCCCACAAGGTTATGTGTTGAAGAAGCTACAGTACCTCATCATCACATAGGCAAACTGAATGTGTGATAATATTTTGGTTTGTCCAGTCCAATCAGGCATGATTTTGTGAACTTTTTTTCCCTACCAAGATTCAATCAAGTGAAAAAAAAAAAAAAAAAATGGTTGAACAAGGTTTTAATTTATTTAAATATTATGAATATTAAACATTTTCCTAGGTAGTTTATGGTTCAGAAAAATCTGACTACAGTAAGACTTCAAAATTGAATAGTGTAGTTTTTGTTTGAATTGCAAATCGTTCATCTTACCTCTTGACATTACTTGTTGGACAAACTTGTTGGACCACTTTTGTAGAAGTCATATTTCAATGTTATAGGTCCATATTTATTTGGACACTGACACAATTTTCATAATTTTATGCTCTGTATGCCACCAGAATAGAAATAGAACAGAAAATAAAACAAACAAGATGAAATTGAAGTGCAGATTTTAAGCTATACTGTGTGTGCAGAATTATTAGGCAAGTTGTTATTCTGGTCATATTTTTTTCCAAGAACATTTTACCAATTCCAAACCACATCAATCTTAATAACTACTATTGATTTTGTATTTAACAATTTATAAGTGATATATAATTGTCCATGAAGGCTGAAAGTCAAAAACTCCTTATTTCAGGGGTGCAGAATTATTAGGCAGGTTTTCTTTTACAGATAAAATGAGCCAAAAAAGAGACTGAAGTCAAGAATAAAAGTAAAAAAAAAATATATTAAATGCCCATGAGAAGGATGCAATACCAACGCAATAATAGAATTAGCAAAGTTAAGGCATGACCATTAGGCAGTGAAATGCTCATTGGGTCAGCACTTTCAGAAAAAAACAGGTGGAGAAGAAAAGACACGTTAACTGCAAAATAATTAAGAATTAATGTGAAGAATTAGGTGAGAAACCATCAGGAACCATTTAGTCTCCAGCACCATAATTTTTCAGAACTGCAACCTTCCTGGAGTCTCCACAAGTGCAATGTGTCAGGTTCTCAGAGACTTTGCTTGGGCAAAAAAATCTTTAAAATGGCCATCACTTAATAAGGACAACATGCTGAAGTGTTGTGAAATACATGAAGACTGATTTTTTTATAGGCTTTATGGACAGATAAGTTGAGAGTGACTCTTGAAGGACCAGCATCACATCCTCTTGTGCCACTGTTTGAAGAATTTATCTTCCAGAATCTGGCAGTAAGTTTTAGGAGCTCATTTTTAATCAATCCTGCAAGACAGACTTTTCCGGATAGGAGATGAACCAAAATGAGCTCCCAAAACTTACTGCCAGATTCTGGAAGATAAATTCTTAGTTTCTATCAGAAATGCTAGGTTAATCAAAAGTTTATCACTTTTCCCAGTGTGGTTCAAGCAGTATTGTTTATTATTGTATTGTATTATTTTTCTACCTATTGTTTTGTAATGTTTACTCTTTGTTTTCCCTAGCTCTTTTCAATCTCATCCCCGTCGGCTTAAGGGTGGTGGCCATTCAGGGAGTCAAAGCAGGTTTCTACATCGGCATGAATGCGGAAGGCTTCCTCTACAGCTCAGTAAGATTCTCCTTTCTCAGTTTGCATGTATGTGTGTGTATATGTGGCATAATGCTGTTTTCTTGGATCTCATTTATTTTGAGAGCTCAGCGTCATTTGCATAAAAAGTGAAAAGTACTGCGTTCCTGCAGAAAATCTTACCTTTGCCATCTTGATTCAGTGGTTAAAGTTTTGCAGTCTAAAATCCAGAAAAGTGGCTTCTTATAGCATGGGTTACAGTGTAAGGGCACAGTTTAAGGCTGTGTTCCCTGTAGGGGTAACACTTTACAATACGGTGGCACTAATATGCATTAATTCATGCTTAACTAATGCACAGATGATCATGAGTTGTTATGTAACTCATGAAGAACTGAATTTTTTAATAATTACTGCATCAGCAACTAATTAACATTCTATATGATTCATAGATTAAGTAATCAATAAATTGTTATTAGTTAAATGTGTCATATTGTATTAATTACCTAATAACATATTATATTAAGTAATAGTGTAAATTCATGTGTTAATTACCACAATGGGTCGAAGCCATACATTTCACATTCCAATTGCTTTAATTAATCATTAGCTAATGATTTGCAAATATATAATTATGTTATGACTTTACTTGTTGAGGCGCATGACTAACTAATTCTAAATCCATAACCACAATGATATATTTCTTAACAATTAGTTAATAGTTCTGTGCCTCAACAAGTAAAGTCATAATATAATGATACCTTTGCAAATCATTAGCTAATGATTAATTAAAGCAGACAACTGGAAGTTGAAGTACATAGCTTTGACCACTGTTGTAATTAACATATGAATTTACATCATTAGTTAATATAATATGTTATTAGGGAACTAATACATTGACACATTTAACTAATAACAATTTATTTATTATTTAATCTATGAATCATGTAGAATGTTCATTAGTTCCTGATGTAATAATCATTAATAAATGGTTTATCTCTTATGTATATCTCATGTATAACTCATGATTATCTGTGGATTAGTTAAGCATGAATTAATGCATATTTGTGCACCCTTATTGTAAAGTGTTAGCAATTATTTTTCTGTTTCATGTGGTTAGTTGGCATGAATTTGATTCCTTATTTGATCTTTTGGCAAGATTAATTAAATTGCAAGCTGCTATCTGGCATTAAAAACAAATCAATTCCATAATTACTAACCTAATGATGAACTCATTGTGTATAAACTGTATATTAAACATATACTAAGAAAAACACAAAGACGTAGGAAATTTTAAAATTAAAAGCACAGATATAGTAAAAATGACAAGGTTTTTTTTTTTTTTTTTTGGAAAACTAAACTGACTGGATTTAAAATAGTATTTAAAGAACAAGATATGACTGGGATTTATTCAATAAGTCAAGTCAAATCAAGTCAAGTTGAGCTTTATTGTCATTCCGCTACATGTGGGGATATACAGTGGAACGAAATGTCGTGCCTCACAGGACCACGGTGCTACATAAATACAGACATACAACAATGAAGTAAAACAGTATAAACTAGGGATGCACGATATTTATCGGACAGATAAATTATCGACCGATATGGGTGAAAATGACGTCATTTTTATTGCTCCGATAAATAAATGAAATCCGATAACTAGATCTGATAAAGTACGCTTGCTGGTAAATCAGTCAATCAGTCTGATTTATCTGAGACTCATTCTCTTTCCGAGTGCAAGTGATTTCAGCTTTAAACTGCAGTGACTCTCAGCTTGAGTCGCGCTCATTACGTCATCATTTGTGAACATGTCTTCAACGTCTGGAAGTTTTTCTGGGCGGCAGAGGAGGACAATGCCATTGCTATTTGCAACGCATGTTCAGCAAGGATTCCGAGAGGAGGAAAAAAAGGTGAGGGTTGTGACGGTGAGGAAATTTTCCCACCGGTTAATAGACGTGTGACAACACCAGTAATACCGGTATCACCGTGGTGGGGGGTCGTTTGAGTTTTCCCTCTTTTCCTTGCTTTCCTTCGGTTTTAAATAGCTTGTAAGCTCTGTGCGCGTTTTGCTTTCACTTTCAAATTAGCGGCAATTTGGCGTCAAGCAGTTGTTTTAGTTCGCTTGAGTTTTCCCTCTTTCCCTCCGCTTTTAAATAGCTTGTAAAAGCACCATGAGCATTTTACTTTCACTTTTAAATTTGCAGCAATTCGGCGTCAAGCAGTTGTTTGTTTTTAGTTCACTTGAGTTTTCCCACTTTCCCTCACTTTTCTTTGCTCAAATAGCTTGTAAAAGCACAGTGCACATTTTACTTTCACTTTCACTTTTAAATTAGCGGCAATTCGGCATCAATTGCCACAACAAAATACAACATAGAACATATATATAGCTAACTTTTATTAACAAAACGAATAAAAATACACCATGCTATATGCCTAATATAAAATAACAAATAACTTACAAATTTTAAATAGGTAGGCCTAGCCTATACAAAACTGAAAGACTGAGGAACAAATAATTATAAAACGTAGAAAGTTTATTAGTGATTAAGAAAGTTTGGAGGCAGGGACTGCATACACCTTGATGTAAAATAATGGGAAAAATATCACAGTTTAAATAAAATAAAAATCAGCAAATACTGTGGAACCAAATAAATTGTGGTGCCTTATACAAAAAATAAAAACATTTGAAGAGTCAGGAGTCACTGATGTTTGCTATTATAGTTAGGCCAGAGCTACTAAAATATCAGTTTCATCAGTGCATCTTAGATTTTGTATTCTCCTGGGTGCACAAACTGCAGATTATATGAAAATTATAATATATAAAATATGAACTTATTGGTTATCGGTATCGGTATCGGCCACGAGAAGGACTTAATTATCGGTTATCGGTATCGGTTAAAATTTTTCATATCGTGCATCCCTAGTATAAACCTATACACAACTAACCTACTGACAGATTTTGTCTATAAATATACTATATATAAATGGTTACCTATACATAAACTAAAAAATACAAACTATACAAACTGTACAAATGCTTCACAAATACTGTACATGTGCAAAGAGAAACATTGTGAGTCAAGCAGCTGGCTGGGGAACAGTGTAAGATGATTTGTAGTGCATGAGCATGTAAACATACATATATTACTGAGTCTTTTGTGGGATTATGTATACACAGTAGTGTGTGAAAAGTGTCTAGTGCGCATAGAGGAGAGTGTGTTACTACAGGTGGTTTGTACAGGCCCACTCACCTGTGTGTAACACTTCGAATTGCACCAAAAAAATAAAATAAAAATAAAAATAAAGAAAATAAAGAAAAGCCAAACAGACTGTTACCAAGCAGTGAGCAGCTGGCTTATATTTATCATCACTGATCATCATTTAAATGCTATTTTGTTATATTGCATTTTGATTATTATTATTATTATTATTATTATTTAGTCATTTAGCAGAGGCTTTTATCCAAAGCGACTTACAAATAAGGACAATAGAAACAATCAATTGTAGTATTAAAACAACTAAAAACAGATCCAAAACTAAAAGCAAAAACTTTATAAATACTACCTATACACATTTTTAAAAATAAAGAAATTAAATAAAAATGACAAATGCATACAAAAAAAAATCTAAATTTAACATGTAAATGAAAAGCAAAAAATAAAGCTAAAAACAATTCAAAATATTAAAGAACAAAAGGTATGAGTATAATAATGATTCTAATATAACACTAAGCCAAACACCAAAAAAAAAAAAAATATATATATATATATATATATATATATATATATATATATATATATATATATATATGTGTATATATATATAAACACACACACACACACATACTTACACATTTACAAACTCAATATATCATTTCATTTCCATTTAGTTTGTTGAAGTATTAAAATAACTCAAATTAAATAAAACTAAAATTAAAATAAATAATAAATGCAAATCAAATGACAGTAGTCTATCAGTAATCCTTAAAAATAACACTGCCAAACACACATGCTTAAAAAACCACAACTTAGTGACACATAGTAAATGGTTATAAAAAACTGAAACAGAAGTGAAACAAGTAATATTATGATATTATGTATTGTACACATTTTACACACTGCACTGTTTTATTCTGTTTGTACTTTTTGTACTTTGTGCAATTGCTATCTACTGTTTCTGCTGTAATGGCTGAATTTCCATCCTGGCATCCATAAAGTCTCACCTTTTGGTTTTCCTATTTTCCTATTTCACAAAATCAGAAGAAAGGCACTTTATTTTTATTGAGTAAGAATTTTACTTCAGTTGTACTGTTCACTACGGAGCCCCTAAAGGGACATTTGCAGAAAAATAAAAAATGAAGACTTTCGCGTGCGCACGAGAACGTGAGAACAAGAAACTTTTTGTGAGCTCACGCATTACAGTTTCCGGTTGCATAACTGACATCTTACAAAGAAGAAAACAAGAGCTTGCATGTGCATGAATTAGCCTAATTGAGATGTATTTTGGCCTTCAATACAAAAACACTGTTTCTGTTCTTGCATTTCGACACAGATAAATCACCACTGAATGGCATAAGAACAGTTTTTTTCACTCAGGCTATATTCCACTTGAACAATACATATCTCAGTACTGTACATCTGTCATGTTCCATGAAGATATTTTGTAAATTTCCTACCATAAATATATTAAAACATAATTTTTGTTTAGTAATATGCATTGCTAAGAACTTCATTTGGACAACTTTAAAGGCAATTTTCTCAGTCTTTTGATTTTTTTTTTGCACCCTCAGATTCCAGATATTCAAATAGTTGTATCTCGGCCAAATATTGTCTTATCCTAACAAACCATGCATCAATGGAAAGCTTATTTATTCAAAAATTGACCCATATGACTGGTTTTGTGGTCCAGGGTCACAATTGAGATCTATTTTGGCCTTCAGTACGAAAACATTGTTTCTGTTCTTGCATTTGGACACAGATAAATCATCACCGAACGGCATAAGAACAGCTTTTTCCCTCAGGCTATATTCTACCTGAACAATACATAGCCTAATATCTCAGGACTGTACATCTGTATATAACTTCTCAAAACTTTTCATCTGTGAAATAGCACATTCATAATTCTTTCTATTTTCTCTATATTTTGTACGTAACATCCTAAAATATCTATCGTATTGTGCCATTCAGCCCATTTCACAGCGAGTTTTCTCTGCTGTCATGCATTAAAGCAGACATATTATAATTATACTGGATCCTTGAACTTGGCTTTATGGACCTGCCTTGAACTTGGTATATGAGGCTGAATCAGTGCTTATGTCACAGATCAGCAAGGCTCCACCACCAATCCGTTACTATGATCTCAATCACCTGAGTACTGATTCTCGTCACCTGCACCTCATTAATCACCCAATCCACTCAGCACTATAAAAGCACACACCCAACTCCAGCACTCTGTCCGATCTTGATTATACGAAGTAGACTCTCACCAGCTACACACTACAAACTACCTGCTACTTACCTGTTCGTATACTTACCTCCTGTTCCTTCTCCTCGTGGGTTCCTGTGTCTTCCTCGTCTGTCTTCCCTCGTCGGACATCTGGTTGTCTCTCCGTCATCGATCTGGAGTGTGTGCTTCTCCATGTCATCCACGAGTTCCTGGCAAGACAAGTATCTTCAGTATATCCTTTACAAACTCGTCAAACTTCAAAGATCCATACTCACCATTCCTCTCTGCTCTCATTACTGCTGAATCAATAAATATACTGCATTGCTTTAACAGTCATCTGTGTCCAGTCTGCTTACCATAACAGAAGATCGGACCTACAATAGAGAGATTCAGCATGAGCCGGCCGGATCCATTCCAGGAACTCATGGATAATCTACGACGAGTTCTCATGCCAGCCACCTCATCCACAAAACCGACCACTTCCGCACCAACCATCACCCCTTCTTTGCCGTCTATGATCGCCAGTCCCATGGCCAAACCAGCACCCTTCTCTGGTGTGGCGGAGGAGTGCAACGGTTTTCTTCTGCAATGCTCACTCTACATTGAAATGCAACCACATCTCTATTCAACGGAGAGATCAAAGATTTCGTTCATCATCTCACTCCTCTCTGGAAAGGCTTTGCAGTGGGCGGAAACGATCTGGGCTCAATCCAGTAATATAACTCAGTCATTTGATAACTTTGTCGCTCATTTCAGGGAAGTGTTCGGACGTCCTTATGGTGATCCAACCGCCAGCAACTAATTGTACAATCTACGGCAGAGGTCCTTACCCATCAAGGAATATGCGCTGAGATTCAGAACCCTTGCCGCGGCTAGCAGCTGGAATGAGCAATCATTGCTCACCACATATCGACAGGGATTAGAGCCCAGACTTCGACTACAGCTAGCTGGATATGATGACAGCTGTGGTTTAGAGAATCTAATTCAACATTCCATCCGGTGTTCGTCCCGCATGCAATCCTGCTTTGAAGAATCAGCTTTTCATAACCGTTGCACTCCTTCCCAACAGCCCCCAGTGAGTAATAGCCTTCCAGAACCAGAACCCATGGTGACATAAAATGTGCGGTTGTCATCCACTGAGCGGCAGAGGCGACTCTCCTAGGGGTTATGTCTTTACTGCGGAGGTGGAGGGCATGTGATCTCTACATGCCCCACTCGACCACCTCGCCTATGGGTGAGTGCTATTCAACATCCTTCACAGAACATGCAACCTCTCACTATAGTGGCAACGCTTATTGTACCCAATGTTTCTATTCCAGTCCATGCCCTCCTTGACTCGGGATCAGCCGGGAACTTCATATCAGGGAACCTCTGCCGCCAGCTCAAGATCCACACCATGGTTAACTCAAAGACTTACCAAGTCCAATCCATAATTGGAGAAGCACTCAGCCGTCGTGATGTCAGACTCATTACTGAGCCTATAACACTGCGCATTAGTCACCTACATGAAGAGGACATCAAATTGCTGGTTCTGGAGGAGGCAAACACCAACATCATCCTTGGCCGACCCTGGTTCGTCCTTCATGAACCTCAAATATCCTGGCGCACGGGAGACGTCCTGAAGTGGGGCGACCAATGTTTTCCAGATTGTTTCCCACATCTGCCTCGACCATCAGCGCCAGTCTCTCAGACCCTGTCTCTTAATTCCACTTCTATTGAAAGTCCCATCGAGAAACAATCTGTTGAAATTCCCGA
Source organism: Tor tambroides (assembly GCA_021397915.2). Classification (NCBI taxonomy): domain Eukaryota; kingdom Metazoa; phylum Chordata; class Actinopteri; order Cypriniformes; family Cyprinidae; genus Tor; species Tor tambroides. The sequence goes on from JAFVLL020028172.1 coordinate 18,079, forward strand.
ATGCTATGCCCACTTCAGTGACGTCTTTTGCCCTACGAAAGCCTCACAACTTCCACCTCATCGGCCATGGGACTGTGCGATCGATCTACTACCGGGTGAGTCAGTGCCCAGGGGAAAGATTTATCCACTTTCACTCCCAGAACAGAAGGCCATGGAGGAGTACATTGAAGAGGCTCTCCAACAGGGTTACATCCGCCCTTCTACGTCACCTGCTGCTTCCAGCTTCTTTTTCGTCGCCAAGAAGGACGGAGGCTTGAGGCCTTGTATAGATTACCGTGCCCTAAACAAGATCACTGTGAAGTTCCGCTATCCACTTCCCCTCGTCCCGGCAGCCTTGGAACATCTCCGTGGTGCCACCGTGTTTACCAAGTTGGACCTCCGCAGCGCCTACAATCTGATCAGAATACGTGAGGGGGATGAATGGAAAACAGCCTTCGTGACCCCCACCGGCCATTATGAATATCTGGTCATGCCATATGGCCTTGTCAACGCCCCCTCCGTATTCCAGGATTTCATGCATGAGGTGCTCCGAGAGTATCTCCATCGCTTCGTTCTGGTCTACATCGACGACATCCTGATCTACTCTCGGAGCTTGGCCGAACATCGCCACCACGTTGTGGAGGTCCTTCAACGTCTACGGCAATATCAACTCTTCCTCAAGGCAGAAAAGTGTTCCTTCCACCAATCCTCCGTACAGTTCCTAGGTTATCATATAGACAGAAGTGGCATCCGGATGGACGAGGGAAGGTGGAAGCCATCAAGACCTGTCCCGAACCTTCCACCATCAAGGAACTCCAGCGATTCTTGGGATTCTCTAATTTCTACCGACGATTCATTCAAAACTACAGCACCCTTGTCAGTCCACTCACCAACCTCCTCCGTAACAAGCCCAAGTCTCTGTCCTGGTCCCCAGCAGCCGAGGAGGCCTTCGAGAAGCTTAAGGAAGCTTTCACCCGAGCTCCAATCCTCATACATCCCGATCCAGAGAGACCATTCATCGTTGATGTTGACGCTTCGACCACGGGGGTTGGAGCGATCCTCTCACAGCAGCAGGGGAACCCCGCAAGACTCCATCCATGTGCCTTCTTTTCACGTAAGCTCAGCCCGGCGGAGCGTAACTATGACATCGGGAACAGGGAGCTCCTCGCTATCAAATTGGCCCTAGAGGAATGGAGGCATTGGCTTGAGGGAGCTCAACATCCTTTCACAGTAATGACCGACCACAAAAACCTGCAATATCTGAGAGAGGCAAAGAGGCTAAACCCACGCCAGGCACGCTGGGCATTATTCTTCACTCGCTTCAATTTCACCATCACGTATAATCCTGGTCATAAGAATATCAAAGCAGACGCATTGTCACGCCTTCACGCTCCAGTTGAGGAGGAAGATCCGCCTGAATCTATCATCCCTGAAAGTATGTTCATCTGTCCCATTCAATGGAACCCCGAATTTGCTCCCTCTTCCAATGTCTCCACGGCCACTCCGCCGGGCTGCCCACCTGGAGCACAGTACGTCACTAGGATCCAACGCACCCCTCTCATCCACTCCGCTCACTCATCACTGGGCACTGGCCACCCTGGGGCCAACGCTACCCTCTCGCTACTGAAAGATCGTTACTGGTGGCCGAACATGGCTAGGGATGTGAGAAGGTTCGTCCAGGGTTGTGAAGAGTGTGCAATATCCAAAAGTCCTCGCCACCTTCCTGCAGGGAAACTCTTTCCGCTGCCCGTTCCCAACAGACCGTGGTCACACCTAGGAGTAGACTTCGTCACAGATTTACCAGCCTCTGATGGTAACACTTGCATTCTGGTAGTGGTAGATAGATTCTCCAAGTCCTGCCGTCTAATTCCTCTCAAGAGCCTACCCACAGCTATGGAGACAGCAGAGCTCATGTTTAACCACGTGTTCCGATATTTTGGTATTCCCGAAGACATTGTTTCTGACCGTGGCCCTCAGTTTATCTCATGGGTCTGGAAGAGCTTCTTCAAACTCCTAGGTGTGACCGTAAGTTTATCGTCTGGTTACCATCCTCAGACCAACGGGCAGACGGAGAGAAAGATTCAGGAGATTGGACGTTTCCTGCGAACCTTCTGCCACGGCCACCAACACTCTTGGAACCAGTTCATTGGCTGGGCCGAGTACGCTCAGAATTCCCTCCGGCAATCATCTACTGGACTCACTCCCTTCCAGTGCGTACTCGGTTACCAGCCACCCATGTTCCCCTGGGATGGGGAGCCATCGGATGTTCCTGCGGTGGACTACTGGTTCCGAGAGAGCGAGAGGGTTTGGGACGAACATTGCTGTAACAGTCATCTGTGTCCACTCTGCTTACCATAACAGCTTAATTTGTAAATTGTGAGGTCCAGGAAAAAAGCGGGGTGATGGATCCGGCCAGTGTTAAGCGGTAATGGAGCATTCGCGCAATCACATTGGTGGACCAACTTAAGTGATTACCAGCTTGCATCAGTTGCTTTTATAGTAGGCTAGGCACATGTACTCTAAAAAAATCATGGTTATTTTATCTTAAACATTTATTTAAACATTTTTATTTAGTGTTTGGGTAGTTGTTGTGTAACCCAGCTCCTGGGACAGGACAGTCGCAACAACCCGGTTGTAATGAGCGCGAATATTTTGCATCCTCTTCAGGTACACTCTAAAAAATGCTGGGTTAAATACAATCCAGTGCTGGGTAAAATATGGACTGCCCTGGGCTGGGTTTCCCGATAACGATCGATCTTAGCACTTAAGAGCGTTTTCTACGAGTCATTTTACGAACGTTCATTATTGTTTCACGTGCGTTTCCCAAAAATGCACTGAACACAATCGCACTTAGCCTTGCTTTAAGTGCTACTTAGGTCTCGCTATCCGTTTGTCAAGTGCTGAAATGTCAATTTATAGATTAGTACACGCTAGTTTATTGAAATGTAACCTAATGCTGCGTTCCAGACAGCTCGGATAATATAATATAATATAATATGATATAATATAATATAATATATAAAAAGTATAATATTAATATACTATATAATAATAATAATTATAAATATCATTGTATATAATATCTGTAGAGACATTATTTCCGGGTCCAATACGGTTTGTGTGCACGTCAGCAAGCCATTAACAGAATTTTATGAGTTTATCCCTATTTTTCCCAGTCTTTGAAGCATATTTTCTACATTTTTTTTTTTTTTTTTTTTTAGTCATTTAATTTAGATGTGTATTATTTATTTATTTATTTGGTTTTCTGCCCTTTCTAATTATTTAATTTAATTTTGTATAAATTAAAAAAAAAGAGTAACAAAGTGTACAATAAAGTGAAATCAAAAGCTTTAATTATAATCACATTGCACAATAAAGTTAAAGGTGTAATCTGCCGATTGTCCTGCAGGTGACCTCGTAATTCTGTCTTCTTACGATGCACGTAGGGCTTTACGATTACTCCAGAGCACTCGTAGATCTACGATGATTTTCAAGTGCTACTTAAGTTACGATGCTTTTGGGAAACAGACCGTAATATTAAGATCAGTTGTACGATCGTTTTTACGAACTTCTTAGGCTTACGATGCTTTTGAAAAACACAGCCCAGAAGGTTGGGGTAAACATTTAACCCAACTGTTGGTTGAAAACAACCCAGCATGTGTTCTGTCCAATATTTACCTAGCACTGGGTTGTATTTAACCCAGCATTTTTTAGAGTGAGTAGTTCTCAGTGCTGCCGACTTGCATTTCTTTGGAAAAATGTAGGATTGTGTATGTTTTTTTTTTTTTTTTTTAAATCTATAAAACAGCTTCTTTACTGTAAATCATTTTACTTTATGCAAAGCAAACTAAAGTGATGCAATATCAGTCACCTAAATGATCTGCGTGGGTCTTTTTGCAACATTTTTTTTATTTTTTATTTTGCTTCTAAAAAGCTTGTTAAACGAGTTTAAATGTAATAAATATTGTATTCATGTTTAAACAGTAAAATATGTTGTATTAAGAACTGCATTTAACGAAAATAAAGGCATATAGTATATATATATATATATATATATATATATATATATATATATATATATATATATATATATATATATCAGTGGCGTGCGGTGGTGTTTTAAAATGAGGAGGCAGTTTTATATAGCTATATGTATGTGTATGTGGCGTGTGTGTGTGTGTGTGTGTGTGTGTGTGTCCCTGTTACACTTAATGTTGTCACATTTTCCTGGGTAAATAAATATTACATAAAAAAGAGAACAAATATAATTATATTTTGTATTTTATTAATATTATTTTTTTATTTTATTTAATAATTTTAATACTAATTATACATTTCATAGTGTTTTTATGCATTTTTATATTTATTCCAAAATAATAACTAAAGGCAGTAACAATTTGAACAATATTCTGGAAACAATAAGGTTTCATTAGTTAACATTAGTTAACTAGCCTACTTTAGTTAACATGAACTAAGAATAAACAATAGCCTACTTCTACAGCATTTATTAATCTTAGTTAATATGAATTTCAGCATTTACTAATGCATTATTAAAATCAAACCATTTGTTTGTTAACATTAGTTTATGCACTGTGAACTAACAATGAACTGTATTTGTATTAACTAATGTAAACAAAGATTAATAGGCTAAATACTGTAATAAATGTTCATTGTTTGTTCATGTTAGATTAAATGACACCTTAATGTAAAATGTTGCCAATATTTTTTATTTGTGAACTGATGTTCAGCTGTTCTTTTTAATAGTCAACTTATTTTCGGGTCATCATCGTCATAAAAGCTCTGTAAACACTGCCACAGACACGAAGATATATCTTTCATTTCATCACACTGAATGCTCACTCAAAACTGACGTTTTCAGACCATTTCAAGTTTTATTTTGACGAGACACAAAGCAGTGATATCTAAGCGGGAGAGTTGTTTACTTACTTTATAATTAGTCAATAACGCCATCATTTCCTTCATTCAGGCCAAGAGCTCGCACGAAAACGAGAGGCGGGATTTATCGCAGGAACCAATCACATCCAATCATAACCGATCATATCCAATTATAGCGCAATGGAGGCATTGCCTCCTCTCACGTGACTTTCCCCCATACATTTCAATGAGCCTCCAGAAAAGTCACCGCACGCTTTAGGGCAGGGATAGGCAAATTCGGTCCTGGAGGGCCGGTGTCCTGCAGAGTTTAGCTCCAACCCTAATCAAACACACCTGAAGAAGCTAATCAATGTCTTCAAGATCACTAGAAAGTTACAGGCAGGTGAGTTTGTTTAGGGTTGTAGCTAAACTCTGGGACACCCGGCCCTCAGGACACGGGCCTATCCCTGCTTTAGGGTCTCTGTATTAAGCCAATAGACCGAAGGGAGGCAAGCCTCCGCTGTAACTTTACCTGCGGGTGTCGCTGTTGGACAGTGTTATTTTATAAAAAACGAGTGACTTTTATACTTTTAATGCCATATTTAGTAATATTTGCGATTTATGTTTGTAATATAGATTATTTTCTCATCCAATTTTTTGAGGAGGCACTGCCTCCCTTGCCTCCTCGGAGGAAACGCCCCTGAATATATATATATATATATATATATATATATATATATATATATATATATATATATTACCTGTGCAGGCAAAATGAGTCGGAATGCGCAATTTTTCAAAAATAAGTTATTTTTATTTTCACATTCTCCATTAAAATACGTTCAAAAATGATATATGACAGAGCTATAGCCGTTTGAAGGCAATAGAGGCAGCAGATCTGATTTTGAGAAAAATCGAGTTAAAGATTCCAAAGCAAAATCACCAAGCAACGTTGCATATTTTCCTCCAATTATTTTCGTAATAGTAATTACTATATTAATCACAATATAGTTAATTTTTATTTTATTTTTGTTATTAAAAATAAGAACAAAGATGCAAATAAACAGTAGTTTAATCAAGAGCATCGAGTGATTCCGTATTTTCTTTAATCTATGATTAACAATGGAAACAGATATTAAGACCTACTGTAATGCATGGATCAAATATAATGTTACACATCAGAGTTCCCCCCAACCATTAACTAAACGTTCATGCAAGACATAACAGATTATGATTGTGTGAATCTAGCCAATACATATTTCGCAATAATGTACAAGGGAGATCGCGCGCTCGAGGTAAGGCGCACGCACTTTACAAATGTCAGTAGGCGTGATCGTTTTGTTTTAATCAGCATAGGTTTGAAAATCATATTTCACTGGTTTGGACTCATGTCATCTAGAATTCGATATGAATATTAACAAAGCTGGAATGCTGCGCTTTGCAACAATAGACTTACAGCTTGTGGTGAGAAGCAGATGTCCAGAAGCGAGCAGAGAAAAGGTACTCCTCTCAGAAAACGTACAAATAAAGATCATTTTAGATGTTTAATTATTTGGAGCACTGAGATCGCTAGAAGAGGGCTTAATGAAATCATTTTTGTGAAAACCTCAAATTCGACCAAAACTGACATTTTTCACTTCTTTTACCTGTAGATCAAAATTAGTCCGTGCGCATTCCGACTCATTTTGCCAGCACAGGTCACAAATGATCGTTTATAGATAGATAGATAGATAGATAGATAGATAGAAGTGCAAATTTAATTTAAAAAATGTTGATTAAAAAAATAGCTAATTAATCGCACGTTTTTTGTGTGTGTTTTTTTTTTCCCCTCTGAAATCCGCATCGGTCTTTTCTCGATGATTAAATGTTTAATTTTACTTCTAAAATGCTTGTTAAACCAGTTTAAATGAAATATTGTATACATGTTTAAACAAAAAAAAATATGTTGTATTAGGAACTGTATTTAACGAAAATAAAGGCATTTAGGCAAAGAAAGAAAGAAAGAAAGAAAGAAAGAAAAATGTCAAAGAAATAAAAAACGAAAATGAAACGAAACTAACAGCAGTTATTGAAAACCTAACTGAAGTAAAGTAATAATTATCAAAAATAAATAATCACTTTCGAATATATACATATTTAACTGTCTTTTAAAGTTTTATGTGGGACAATAGGCTATTGCCATATCGAAATCCTACAAATCACTTCTAGACCTCAAAATGCATTTTAAATGTCAGAATCAGAAAGAGCTTTATTGTCAAGTGTGTTTACACACACAAAAACACAAGAAATTTGTCTTGGTGACAGAAGCATCCAGTGGAGAAAGTACAGACAGAGTGCAGACATGCATATAATTTAATATAATAGATTGAAATATAAGGCAAATAATAAACAGAATAAATAATAATAATAATAATAAAACTATATGTTAATAAAAATACAGATAAAATAGAATTATGAATGTGCAAATGTTTTAGGAGGTTATGTACAAAATATAGAGAAAATAGAAAGAATTATGAATGTGCTATTTTACAGATGAAAAGTTTTGAGAAGTTATATACAGATGAACAGTCCTGAGATATAAGGCTATGTATTGTTCAGGTGGAATATAGCCTGAGGGAAAAAGCTGTTCTTATGCCATTCAGTGTTGATTTATCTGTGTCCAAATTAGGGGTGGCTCAATACCAGTTTTTCAGAACCAATACCGATCCGATACCAAAAATTCTGAGTACCTGCCGATACCGATATCAATCCAATACCTGGGCAGTTTTTTTTTTGTTTAAATCAGTGTTGAATTTTTATACCTCAACGTGTGTTGACCTGATTATGACTTTTTTGTGTGTTACACACAAGCTACTAAATATAGACAACTTTATTGTAAAGAACAACAACAAATGAATGCATATATAATTATATGACAAAAATACTATTATAAACTAGGTTAGTGGATAATTCAGTGTAGCAAAAGTTACTCTAGAAAAATCATGAGTGCACAATTTTATAAAATCTAAAATTAGTGGGGAAAAAACATTATTTTACAAATAAAATAAAAATAAAACAAATAAAAGTGAATAAGTGTAGGACTAAATCTAAAAGAATAATGTAAAATGATATATATTGCTCTTTGTATTGTTTTAAAATACATTCATGAAAAACAAGTAATATATTTATATGTAAATATACTGTAAAATTAAAAGACATTTCTTTTAAATGTATAGCACAGTAACGAGGCAGAAACATGTGATAGATAAGATGAACAAGAAAGGCTGTTAATAATCTTTCACTGTGCAAAAGTATTATGATACAAAAGGCTCCAAATACAGAGCGGCACAAAGCGATAATGCGCATCCCGTGCGCAGAATGATACGCTTGAAGCAACATGGGGTCTCAGCGCGCAGGCACAAAGAGCTTATGCGCATCTCGTGCACAGAGTGATGCGCTTGAAGCAACACGGGGTCTCAGCGCGCAGGCACAAAGCGCGTATGCGCATCCCATGCGCAGAATGATGCGCTTGAAGCATCACGGAGTCTCAGCGCTCAGGCACAATGCGCTTGGGCACAAAGCGCGTATGCGCATCCCGTGCGTAGAGTGATGCGCTTGAATCAACACGGGTTCTCAGTGCGCAGGCACAAAGCGGGTATGCGGATTCTGTGCGCAGAATGATGCGCTTGAAGCAGCACGGAGTCTCAGCGCGCAGCAAGTCCGCATAGAAAGGTTCAAAGCACAAAGTGAAGAGATATTGATGCGTAGTGTATTAAATCTGTGCGATAGTTTATTGAGCCTTTTCTTTTAACAGTTTTAAATTTCAGTTACTGTGCTCGTTAAGAACAGAGAGCTCTCTAGTCCAGTGTTGTGATCTAACAGACCCAACACGATTTTGAAAACAGCACGAAGATAAAGTCCTGCAAGATAAAGTCCTGCAAGATAAACCCTGTTGAAAAAAACAGCATATGCTGGTTAGGTATGTTTTGAAGCTGGGATGCTGGTTTATGCTGGTCCCTTGCTGGTCTATGCTGTTCCTTTGCTGGTTTATGCTGGTCCTTTGCTGGTCCCTTGCTGGTTTATGCTGGTCCTTTGCTGGTCTTAAGCTGGTCGGACCAGCACATGACCAGTAAAGGACCAGCATAAACCAGTAAAGGACCAGCATAAACCAGCAAAGGACCAGCAAGGGACCAGCATAAACCAGCAAAGGACCAGCATAAACCAGCAAAGGACCAACATAAACCAGCATCCCAGCTTCAAAACATACCTAACCAGCATATGCTGTTTTTTTCAGCAGGGAAGTCATTTTATGCAAAACCATTTATCTTTATTTACAGATCAAGTATAACATTAGGAACATTTAATAATCTTGCAGAGAGTTTCATCGTCTTGACTCTAGTAACCGAACGCGGCACGCAGTTTGAATGCTGAATGGAGGATGACAGACAGACACAGCGGAGAGAAGAGTTTACGTGAACTTGAATTTAATATTCATCTGTACCTCACATTAAACTGTAACGGCTTCACAACACTTGATATATATATATAGTGCACAAAACTTTATGGTGTTTTATAATGTGTTTGTGGCTTTTGTGGGGCTTAACAATAACACAATAGTATACGCACAATATCGTATTTGGATCGGTCTTGTCTGACCGATACCCCGATCCAGCAGAAAATGCCAGTATCGAAGCGATACCGATACTGAATATCGGATCGGCGCTCCCCTAGTCCAAATGCAAGAACAGAAACAATGTTTTCGTATTGAAGGCCAAAATAGATCTCAGTTGTGACCCTGGACCACAAAACCAGTCATAAGGGTCAATTTTTCGAAGATCATCTGAAAGCTGAATAAATAAGCTTTCCATTGATGTATGGTTTGTTAAGATAGGACAATATTTGGCCGAGATACAACTATTTGAATATCTGGAATCTGAGGGTGCAAAAAAAAAAAAAAAGACTGAGAAAATTGCCTTTAAAGTTGTCCAAATGAAGTTCTTAGCAATGCATATTACTAAACAAAAATTAAGTTTTAATATATTTACTGTAGAAAATTTACAAAATATCTTCATGGAACATGATATTTTCTTAATATCCTAATGATTTTTTTGGCATAAAAGAAAAATCAATAATTTTGACCCATACAATTTATTTTTGGCTATTGCTACAAATATACCCCAGCAGCTTAAGACTGGTTTTGTGGTCCAGGGTCACAATTAGGCACAATTGTTGTGAAACATACCCACATGCCAGAAGCATAATAAATACTGCTATGATGATTCAATTCCAAAATCTTATGTATTTAAATCCAGATAGCAACTTTGTTTGGCCAAGCAGTGTATTGTAACATGCCTAGTCAGTTAATTTGTTTTTTCTGTTCTACCTGTCTGTGACCTAGTTTTCCTGTGTTCTGATTAGTTCATTCATTTCCACCTGTGTTTATTATCTCTTTTGTCACCGTTCATTTAAGCCCTGTGTTCTCCTGAGTTCCTTTGTCCTGTATTGATTATTTTAGATGTTGGTTGTGCTGTGGATTCCCTGTTTCTCCAGTGTTTTCCCCTGTGGATATATTAAAAAGACCTTTTGTTTTCTACTTTGTTGTGTGCTCCTTACAGCACCAACACTTGTGACATGTACATTGTGCAAAATAAAGTAAAATAATAATAATAATAATAAAAAAAAAATACATGACAATGGTCAATGGAAACCAAAATCATTAACCCACTGAGGGCTGGATTCCAAATCATACCAAAAATCAGAAGACAAAATTGAAATTACAGGCTGATCGAATATGCATTAATTTAATCAAAGTAACTCATAATGGAAGTCAGTAATGTGTTTAGCCGCCACATGCATGCATGTATGCACTCCTGACAACGTCTAGCCATGCTTTTGATTAGATGGCAGATGGTGTCCTGGGGATCTCCTCCCAGACCTTAATCAGGGCATCAGATAGCTCTTGGACAGTCTGTGGCGCTAATTAACGGCTTTGGATGCTATGATACATAATGTTTCAAAGAGTTTGTAATGTTTCAAAAAAAGGTTTTCAAATGGATTCAGTTCTGGGGAACATGTAGACCAGTCAATGGCATCAATGCCTTCATCATTCAGAAACTGCTTTTACATTCTGGCCATATGATGCCAGGCATTGTCTTGCATTAGGAGGAACCCAGGACCAAGGTCTGACAATGGCTCTGAGGATTTCATCCCAGTACCTAACAGCAGTAAAGGTACCATTGGCTAGCCTGTGGAGGTCTGTGCAACCCTCCAAGGATATTCCTCCCCAGACAATTCCTGACCCACTGCGAAAGTGGTCATGCTGGATGATGTTGAAAAACATGAAAATTAGCCCCAAAAAATGAAAATTAGCCCATGTTTTACTCACCGTCAAAGCATCCTAGGTGTATATGGCTTTCTTCTTACAGACGAATCCAATCGGAGTAATATTCAAAATTATCCTGCCTCTTCCAAGTATTAGAATGGGAATAGGCAGGTGTTTTTGTTCAACAGTCCAAAAGTAGTCAAATAAAGCGTGCACATCCATAATAAAATGTGCCTCACACGGCTCTGGGGGGTAAATAAAGGCCTCCTGTGGCGAATCGATGCATTTTTTTGTTAGAAAAATATCCTTATTTAAAACTTTATAAACACTTTTTTTTTCACTTCTGCTGACTGTCATACGTGCAAGCCATTCCAGAGGATGACGTAGGATGTATATGTCGCGCACGCGCCGATGAGAAGTGGCAAACATGGAAGCGCAGAGGAGAGACAGCAAAACAAAACGCCGGTTGTGAATTAGAAGCACAAAATGAGGATTTGTCAAGAAAAATGTGGAAGGATTTCAATATAAGCAAAGAAGAGACCGGTTTTCCTTTGCTAAATTAAGGAAACTTTGCTTCCTTTGTTCCTGTAAAAAAACTCACGAGACAAGCATATCTCACAGGTATGTGCGTGACACATGTCCTACGTCATCCGCCACAACGGCTTGCACGTATGACAGTCAGTGGAAGTGAGATAAAAATGTTTATAACATTTTAAATATGGATATTTTTCTTACAAAAAACACATAAATTCACTACAGGAGGCCTTTATTCACCCACCGGAGCCATGTGATGCACGTTTTACTATGGATGTGCATGCTTTATTTGAATACATTCAATAAATAAATCCAACCACACAACACATAGCCTTGTATATAAAACCACCCACTCAGATAAACTCCACAAACCACACACCCCTCTCCTCAAACATTTCAGGCACCTTGAGAAATCAAGAAAGGGATGCCTGAATGAGAGAAAAGAAAAGAGAAAATCAGTTTGGTGGCTTGGTTACATATGATCTCCAAATGAATGAGACAACACATCCGCCATAATGTTGTTAACTCTCAGAATATGTAGGATTTCCAAACAATACAGCTGCAGAAACAACGGCCAATGAATAAGACATTGATTCTTTGAAAAGAAACTTACAGGTCTATCAACCCAGCATCATCTTTTTACAAAAGCACTGCTCCTGCACCTACCTGGCTGGCATCGACCTGCAGCTGAAATGGCCGATCCCACTAAGGTGCAGCTAAGACAGGTGTCATATTTCATTTCAGCCATTCATCATCAAACAACAATGCAGTCAACCAAACATAAAAGTTACACTGCTCAATTTAAGAGTTCTGCTGTAAAATCAGCTTGCAGCGCCCAAACATTTTTGTGCATGTGAAGGATGAAGTTTTACACAGATATTTGGACGTGAGTGAAGTACACAGCCTTGTTTACTTGATGAATAATAGTTTAGCAACCAAATGTTAAAATTTAAATAAATGAATGTAATTGTTTTTAATTACAAGGCTAACAGATGTTTTTGGAGTAAGATCAATTTCACTTTCAGGAGATTACTTCCTCGTTTTGGCCAGTGTCATGTTTCTCCGTGTCATAAACTCTAGGGCAAGGCTTCTAAACCAGGGTGTTTTTAGGGGTGTGATATTCAAATGATGATTTTTTTTTCAGCCACTACATTTATCAATGTATGATCATTCGTGCGATGGGATTGGTGACATACGATTGTTTCGTGAATCACATGTGAACTCTGTCAAACTACTGTCGTAAGTTGGTTTGTGTGCTTGGATCTGTGCTCATTTTTGTTAGATTGATAACTGTGGCACATTGTCTTATATTGTAGACCTCAGTTCACCTCTAGAATATGGAAAGCTTTCTGCAAATGACTGAAAATTAATGTCAGCCTAATGTCAGGTTACCACACATAATCTAATGGCCAAGTAGAAAGACTCAATCAATCCATACTGCAACTGTGAGCAACAAAAATGGAGCGGATTGCTTCCTTGGACAGATATGCACAAAATTCTTTAACACATTACTCCACAGGACTCCAATGTGTGTTAGAATATCAACCTCCCATGTTCCCTTAGTCTGGTGAATGATTGGATCAGGAGAAGTGAACTGGTGTGGGACAGTGCTTATGTCGGGCTTCAAAATGCTGTAAGAATTCACAGAATTTAGACAGACTGTCAGAGACATAACCTTAACTATAGGGATGCACTGGTATCGGGCCCGATACTGAGCTCCTGTACTTGTACTCGTAGTCGTTAAAATGCCCCGATACCAACCGCCGATACCACACAGCATGTGATAAGTGCCATATTCTGACAAAGAAACAGACAACAGAACAACAGGCAGCAGAATGGAGTTAGAGATTAAGGATGTCTATGAAGCAGATGTATGCAGTGAATAATGTTAAACATTCAGTATTAATGCCTGTATAGCTGATGTGCGCAAGCTGAAAAGCAAAGCTCGCTGAGTGGATTGAGCATGCGGCGGCTCAGTTGTGCGAGCTTGTCGAGTGAATATCCCTTTCTCACAGACATCACTGGAAAGTTTGTGGTTCAGTCAGATATGTCAAAAACAAGTAAGTAAAACAATGCACAAGTTACTTAACAGTAGGGAGGGACGGAGGGAGAGAGAGAGAGAGCACGCACTTCTGTTGTGTGATATTGATGTTTGTTCACTTAGCATGCATCATTTGAATTAAAACTAAATCGTAAATATAAGACAATTTATAGGGACATTCACTATGAACATAATTTATTTTCAACCTTAAGCATACACGACTTTCTCGCGAAAGTGAAACTAGCAGCCTGTGTGAAGTGCACTAGGCTGTACTGTATTTTTCCCTCTCATTCTGCACCAGTACAAATGGCCTACGTGCGCGCATTGTGCGTGTTTTGCTTGTTTCATGAGTGTTTCTGCATTATATCAGTGGCTTTGGAATACAAATCACAGCATGTTTCAGATGAAAAAAATAAATAAATACGCGACTTCTATCTCTGAAAATATTACAGTTAGGAGATTTATAACGAGTGGTTCCCTGCATTATTACCGCAAAATGCGTGATTACAGTAGGCTACTAATTGCCACTGCAATGGAGCAGCTCTAATGCTATTAAATTAAAGATGATGTACCAGAGCAAAAAATAAATAAACAGTGAAAGTAACAAAAACCTGTAAAATACATTTTAATGTGCATAATTAAGTGTGAAAATAACCGAAGGATATACAGTGAAACCAAAAATTATTCAGAGACCAAATATAATTTTTTATATTTTTTACTAGTGGGTGCAGGACACTATAGTTCATTTATGTAAGTGAGAATAGCAAAATTAAGTAAACTGTGACATACCCAAAAATTCTTCATACAGTGGACTACCAATACAATTGATACAAATTTGGAACCAAAAAATGATTCAGACCGAGTCTGGGGAAAAAAAATTGAAGTTCAGGTTTGCATGAACCTGGTTGACAGCATGCCCAGGAGACTACAGGTTGTCATTAGGGCTAAGGGTGGCCCGACAAAGTATTGATAGTTGTGTAAATATTGTCATACTAACAGCTGTCTGATTAATTTTTGGTTGATTGTAATCCATTTCTATCAAAGTTATCCGACATTATCAAGCTGAATTTGTTCTGACACTGTCATGAGTCCAGGCCCTGCGGCTCTCCTTCTCACCACCAGAGGTCGTCATCTACTGTCCTCCCGGACTCAATTCTCCAGACTCCACTCACCTGTCACTCATTACACCCTCAGCTGTTCCCCATTGTCACAGACTATATATTCTCCTCTCACTCACCACTCTGCCTGGCTTATTAATTGTAGTTGGTTGAATATTAGTGGATGCAAGCATGTTTGTTGCCGATATTGTATCCCATTCCTGATCCTGTTTTGGAGATTCGTTCTGATCTGTTTTTGGTTCTGTTTGTCTGCCTTTTTGTTTATTAAATCAAAGTTTGGTCTGCTTGCGGTCCTCCCGAGATGGCAGTGGCCACTTACAAAGCTCCCGAGGCGGCAGTGCCCGCTCACAAAGCCTACGAGGCACCGGTGTCTGTTCACAAAGCTCCCGAGGCGGGACCTTCGGTGCCCTCTCACAAGGTTCCCGAGGCAGTGGTGTCTACTCACAAGGCTCCTGAGGTGGCAGTGTCCACTCACAAGGCTCCCGAGGCGGCGGTGTCCGCTCACAAGGCTCCTGAGGCGGCGGTGTCCTCACACAAAGCTCCCAAGGTGGCGGTGTCCTCTCACAAATCTCCCGAAGCTGGCTCTGCAGTTGAGCGACTCGGCCTTCAGGGTGGAGTTAGCTGCGGAGTCCGCTCACAGTTCTCCTGAAGTGGCAATCCAAGGGGCATCAGAGGCCTCGTCTGCCGCACCCAGTACTTCGCGTCCATTTCCGGTGTGTCCGGGGCTGATACGCAGCATGCAGGAACCCCTGCTGATGTCGGTGTGAGCAGCATGGTCTGCTCGCGGTCCTCCCGAGAGGGCGGTGTCCATTCACAAAGCTCCGGAGGCGGCGGTGTCCACTCACAAGGCTCCCGAGGCGGCGGTGTCCTCACACAAAGCTCCTGAGGTGGCGGTGTCCACTCACAAATCTCCCACAGCGGCGGTGCCCGCACACAAGGCTCCCAAGGCGGAAGTGTCTGCTCATAAGTCTCCCGAAGCGGCGGTGTCCGCTCACAAATCTCCCGAAGTGGTGGTGCCCATTCACAAGGCTCCCGAGGCCGTGGTGTCTGCTCATAGTTCCCCCGAGGCGGCGGTGTCCACTCACAAATCTCCCGAAGCGGTGGTGCTGGTCTCAGGCCTTCTCGAAGCAACAGAGGTCACTGAGGTTCCCTCCGAGGCAGCGGAGCTCGTTGCCGTCCTTCCCGAAGCGGTGGACCTTGCTGAAGTTTCCTCCAAGGTGGCGGGACTCGTTTCATCCTTCCCGAAGCGGCAGAGCTCGCCACTGTTTGTTCCAAGGTGGCAGAGCCCGATACAACTGCAGCTCCACTAGCACCGCTGTGGGGGCCGCTGGTTCTGCCCTGGGTTCCTATCCCGCCAGTTCTGCCTCAGTCCCCAGGTCCCCCTCTAGCACACAGAACTGGTCCCCCATCCTACCCCTGCTCCGCCCCCGCTCTGCCATCCCCCTGGTCGCTCACTTGGGAATGACTGGAAGCCGTTCCTTAGAGGGGGGATCCTGTCATGAGTCCGGGCCCTGAGGTTCTCCCTCTCACCACCAGAGGTCGCCATCTCTCATCCTCTCGGACTCAATTCTCCAGACTCCACTCACCTGTCACTCATTACATCCTCAGCTGTTCCCCATTGTCACAGACTATATATTCTCCTCTCACTCACCACCCTGCCTGGCTTATTAATTGTAGTTGGTTGAATGTTGGTGGATGCAAGCACGTTTGTTGCCGATATTGTAACCCATTCCTGATCCTGTTTTGGAGATTCATTCTGATCTATTTTTGGTTCTGTTTATCTGCCTTTTTGTTTATTAAATCAAAGTTTCACCTGCATTTGGACCCAGACCTTGTTTTTCCACGGTGCTCCCTTATTGCGCCGTGACACACTGTTTAACTCTGAGTTCTTGTCATATTTTATTACCATAAGCTATAGTGAATAAACTGTGATAATGTGAGAAATGTTAAAGGTGTATGAATAAATTTTGGTTTGACTGTATCTATTTGATAAATGAAGTTAACCAATTAGCATTATACATACTCTTTTGGTTTCTGTACCCAATATTTGAAAAATTTACAAATGCAATGAAAGTATCGGTATCGGTACTCAGTATCGGCAAGTACCAAAAATAAAAGTATCGGTATCGGGCGAGTACTGGAAAAAGTGGTATCGGTGCATCCCTACATAACTACCAGTTTGGCCAGAAAGTATGGCTGTCTACACAAGATCTTCATCTGTGCCTACACTGCAGGAAGCTGAGTCCGAGGTACATAGGTCCTTTTTGTATTTTAAGGTGTATTAATTCAGTGACCTATGGACTCAGAAGCTTCCTGCTGATTACCATATTTCTCCTTCATTATATGTATCACTCCTGAAACCGGTCCACCCCAAATCTGAAAATGAAACCCTAACTGCCCTTGGAGATTGACAGATTATCTGCTTACAGAGTCAAGGAAGTCATGGACTCTAGGAGAGGAGGAGGCCAGAAGCAATATGTGGTGGACTGGGAAGAATATGGACCAGAGGAGAGAACATGGGTAGCAGCCAAGGAGATTTATCCAATCCTAGATCCATCTTTGATCCATGACTTCTACCAAGAATATGGTGACACCCCATAATGAGAACACCAAGAAAGAAAAAAAAAAAAAAACACTCATTCATCCAACCTCCAGTGAGAACCCTTGTCTAAGTAGACTTACTCCACTTTTCTGTTTGTAGCACAGTTATTCTATGCAGTGTTACAAGCCAACTGCAAAGTGTTGCCAGTTCTCACTGCCAGGCATTTCTATGTTCTGTGGATTTCATGTTTATGACCCTTTTTCAGAATCAGAATCAGAAAGAGCTTTATTGCCAAGTATGTTTGCACATACAAGGAATTTGTTTAGTGTCACAGCTTCCAGTACACAGAGATAACAACACACAGATAATAAAAAATAAGATGTGAATAAAATACACGCATATATATATATATATATATACACATACACACACACATACATACATATACATATATATATATATATATGTATATATATATATATATATATATATAAACCACAATAAAATAAATAAATAAAATTTAAATTAAATTAAATTAAAAAAATAAAATTAAAAATAAAAATAAAGTAATAATAATAAATTGTATGTACATGTGTGATATAGACAAAATATAATAGAAATAGAATAAAAAAATAAATAAGATGTAGGGATGTACTAGGATGTAGGGTGATGAATAAATAAGGATGTTTTTTATTGCACAGTGGGAGAACATTTAACTGTTCATGAGGTAGACTGCCTGGGGAAAGAAACTGTTCTTGTGCCTGACTGTCCTGGTATTCGGTGCTCTGTAGCGCCGACCAGATGGCAAAAGTTCAAAAAGGAGATGGCATGGAAGTGAGGTATCCAGAGTGATTTTCTGAGCACTTTTTCTCACTCTGGATGTATACAGTTCTTGAAGAGTGGGCAGGGGAGCACCAATAATCCTTTTAGCAGACTGAACTGTCCTCTGTAGTCTTCTGATTTCTGATTTTGTAGCTGAGCCAAACTAGACAGTTATTGAAGTGCTCAGGACAGACTCAATGACGGCTGAGTAGAACTGTGTGAGCAGCTCCTGTGGCAGGTTGAATTTCCTCAGCTGGCGAAGGAAGTACAACCTTTGTTGGACCTTTTTAGCAGTGGAGTCTATGTGAGTGTCCCACTTCAGGTCCTGAGAGATGATGGTGCCCAGGAACCTGAATGTCTCCATTGCAGCCACAGTGCTGTCCATGATGGTGAGTGGGGGGAGTGTACGGGGAGTCCTCCTGAAGTCCACTATCATCTCCACAGTTTTGAGCGTGTTGAGCTCCAGGTTGTTACAACTGCACCAGACAGCCAGCTCTTTAACCTTCTGTCTGTAGGCAGACTCGTCATCGTCCTGAATGAGGCCGATGACTGTAGTGTTGTCCGCAAACTTCAGGAGCTTGACAGAGGGGTCTTTAGATGTACAGTCATTTGTGTACAGGAAGAAGAGCAGTGGGGAGTGGACGCAACCCTGAGGGGCGCCAGTGCTGATGGTGCTGGATGTGAATTGATCAATTCTCACTAGCTGTTGCCTTTCTGTCAGAAAACTGGTGATCCACTGACAGATAGAGCTAGGGACAGAGAGCTGGGTTAATTTATGGTAGGGATGATGGTGTTGAAAGCAGAGCTTAAGTCCACGAACAAGATCCTCACATAAGTCCCTGGTCCCTGCAAACAGGCCTGCAGTGGCCCTTTATGGGCCCACTTAGGGCTAGCCTAAGGGCCCCCAGTGGGCTGCCAGCACAGGGCCCCTGAGAATTTGCTCATTGGCAAAACGTTGGCCCCTTAGCACTGGCCCTGCACGGGCAGCCCTCACTTAGCCCCCAGGAAGCCCTCACTAGGCCCACACAGGGCCCGTACTATTAATCTACAACAGTGGTGCCCAACCCTGGTCCTGGAGGTCTGAAATGGATGCAGTCACCACATAACTCAGTGGTTCCCAAACTGGGGGGCGGCAATGCTATAGATTATTTTGCAAAAGAAAGCTCTGCAGGGTGATAAAGACTACACTGCGTAATTTTCCCGCTTATCATGCGGCCACTTGCCTGATAAGTAAATAATTGAATGCAAAATATTAATTTGACATATTTTAATGACCTGAACATGACTCGCAGTACCTGCTTGAGCGCTCTGTTATCAGTTGTAGCAGTTGTGGTTGTATCAAAGACCACTAGATGGCGCTTGAAGAATCAGAGTTGTATTGCAGGGAGCCATGTAGAAATATAAAGCCGCTTTTCCACCGAAATTACCTGGAACAATAATATGTCCCAGGAACTTTTTTCACAGGAATTTTTCCCCCAGACCTGTTGCTGTCTGTGTTTCCATCGCGATCTAAAATGCAGAGAAGATTAGGCAAATAGTCTGGTGATGTAACGTTAGGTCTGCACGCGTTTCTCAATACCAAGTAGGGCTGTGCAATTAATCACATGTGATTCTCGTGCGCATTTCGTGATTGGCGGTAAATCTCCATCACCTGTTTTCAAATGGAGCGGCAGTTAATACACAGAGCCGTAGTTCACTGACAAGCTACGTGATATCGCGTTCATAATC
>JAFVLL020028173.1:0-12541 GCA_021397915.2 Tor tambroides
ACACGAGTTTCACAATTTGAGTTGAATTACTGAAATAAATGAACTTTTCCACGACATTCTAATTTATTGAGATGCACCTGTATGTATGTGTGTGTATATATATATATATAATATACATACACACACACATATATATATATATATATATATATATATTGCATATTACTTGCCTATAAGGCCCTTAATGGTTTAGCTCCTGCGTACCTAACTAGTCTTCTATCTCGCTACAATCCATCCTGCTCCCTAAGGTCGCAAAACTCTGGACTTTTGGTAGAACCTAGGATAGCAAAGTCCACTAAAGGAGGTAGAGCTTTTTTGTATTTGGCTCCCAAACTCTGGAATAGCCTTCCTGATAACATTCGGGGTTCAGACACACTCTCTCTGTTTAAATCTAGATTAAAGACACATCTCTTTAGCCAAGCATTCATGTAATGCATCTCATAATCTTGTACTGCAGTTATATCTGATCAAATGCACATTATTATTATTGTTTAGCTTGGGTTGAACAAATCATTTTTGCTTGGTTGAAACAGCAGCTACGCTAATCATGTCTCTGTTTGTTTCTCTGTTTCTGCCACGGGATTGACATCCCATGGTAGGAATTACACAAGCTTCAATCTGGATCCAACCCTTAAAAGGATCTGAGATGACCGAACACCTGAGAAGAGATGATGCCAACCCCTCAAAGGACCTCAGATGATGCCAACCCAGAAACAACACATAGAACTACCAAATTTTTCTATAAGTTTGATTGCAACATATAATCATTCCTGTTAGTAGTGTTCGTAATCGTCTGTTTGATTACGTCATTAACTGATTTTTACTGTACATTTCTGCTATATGTAGTTTATGTACATCAACTTGACATAGTCACCACTGATAAGCTACTACTAAATATATTGTAGAAACTTAATTTCCTGTAAAGCTGCTTTGCATCGATTTGTATCGTGAAAAGCGCTATACAAATAAACTTGAATTGAATTGAATGGAATTTTAAAGTCACCATGAAATCAAAATTGACAATTCTTTTTTATGGAGTATTGCAGTATTTATTATAAATGATTTATCAGTGTGCATCATTATTATTTTTAAATTCATGTTCCCTTGTAATCTTTTATCAAAATGACTTCCCCCTCCCTTTGAAATGACTTCTCGCCTCTTCTCTGATGACGTGTTTTCCAGGCATGAGGGTGGAACCACCTGTCACTCACATGAGATTGCAGCAATTAGAAAACAACAACGATCTAATCAGTTCCCGATGGACAAAATTAAATCCCGCTTACCCACTCTTTTTCTTTCCTGCTCTTTTTCTCGTTCAAGAAGCCATGTCACTCGATTATATGTCACAATAAGCAAGAAAGGACTATTGCAACTTCCATTTCATGGTGACTTATTACTTGTTTTATTTTTTATTCTAGGGTAGAAACATGCTTGCATAGATATGTCAGAAGTTGAAACATATGATGGATGTTATAACTGAGATTATTTGTGTGGTCAGGTTTTGTTTACGTTATGGGGACCAAATGTACCGCAAGGATAGTAGAACCTTAAGGAAATGGCTTAATAAACATACTAAATGTCATCATGAATATATAAAAATGCAAAAATTGTGGATTAAGGTTTAGGGTTAAAGCATAGGAAAGAGTAAAAACATTCAAAGTAAATTTAAAGTCCCTAAAAAAAAACATACAGTACTGTTTAAAAGTCTGGGGTCTGTTTTAGAAAGAAGTATCTTATGCTCACTGAGGCTTTTTTTTTTTTTTTGTAGAACAGTAATATTGTGAAATATTATTACAATTTAAAATCTATTTTTAGTATATGTTAAAATATAATTTATTCCTGTGATGGTAAAGCTGAATTTTCAGCATCATTTCTCCAGTCTTCAGTGTCACATGATTGTCACACCCCAGGACTGTTTGTTGTGGTTTCTCCCTCTTGTGCCCATATTTGGTTATGTTCCTGTTCCTGCTCTCGTTGTGTCATTATTAGTTGATCCTCCTCACCTGTCTGTCCCTGATTAGCACCCCTACTTAGTTCATTCTGTGTTTTCAGTCTGTGTCCAGTATTACGTTGGAATTGGTGTGTCAACCCCTTGTCTGTGTGGATTATTTTCTTCCTGGATTTTATTAAACTACTTGTTGAATTTATCATCGTCTGTGTGTGCCTTCCTCAAAACAACTGTTAAAATGATCCTTCAGAAAATGATTCTAATATGGTGATTTAGTGCTTTAGAAACATTTCTTAGTATTGTCCTGCTTAATATTTTGTGGTACTTTTTTTTTTTTTTTTTTTTTAGGATTCTTTGATAAATACAAAAGTTAAAACTAAAAAAAACAGCATTTATCTGAAATAAGAATTATTGTAAAAGTCTTTACTGTCACTTTTGATCAATTTAATGTGTCCTTACTGAAAAGGACAATTTTCACATTTCTTTAGAATAGCATGTTTGTGTGCTAAGGATGTACAGTATAAAGCAATTATTTAAAGCCCCTTGTTCACTACAGTATTTCTGCCTTGTTTTGTGATCTTCTCGTGAGATCCATCACAAGGCCTTTGGCACTAGATCAATCACAGATTGCAAGAACTTTCCTGGGTTACATCTGAAAACAAGCCACAGAACAATACCCATGGAACGCTCAGACTGGCGCGATCGATCCCCATTACCGATTTTGTGTCATGGTGCCGAAATGAGGCCGGCCCCCTCCTTTGCCATTACGGCCACGCAGCGATGGGATTTATCTTGCTCGGCCTGGCAGCCCCTGACAATCCACTATCAGCTGCTGCGTTTAGAGTAGCTGCTGTTTACATCTAGACAAACTTTACATCTGACTGGCTGCCTTCAAAGGTTCATCACTCCTCTGTGGCTGTCATTCATGTCCTCAACATAACTGTAATTATTTCCCGCGTATGTTTCAGTAATTACAGTCTGACTGCTTCCCTTCCTGTCAGTTTCTGAACTAATGCAGCAAAGCTTTTGAAAAAGATTGCCGCTATGGCTGTCACCATGTGCCTGATATGTTACTGTTGAACATGCTTTGTTGTTAGTGAGGTTTGAAGTAAATTAGGCCCGTTAGCAACCACAAAAGAGCTTATGTAAGATGCCTCTAATATCTTACTACATTGTTTTTTTGGCTTACCTTCAGAATGAGGAGAGAAAAACGTACAATCCAGAACCACTCGAGTCGATCTTTTTAAAATCAATTCCTTCTCCTCTGAGAGAATGTGTGGATTGACTGTAGAAAGTGACCCTTCACCCTCCTTTGATAATCTGAGTAGATGATAATCTGTCTAAATATGTTTGGATTAGCATGTGAGATGAGCATGTTGATGAAGTGTTTGGTTTAAGCCGTGCAAGTGTTCCCGTGAATGTGACTGTCTGGAACAGACACATTGCTCTGCATTTTTCTATGACTGCACAATGTAAAACATTTCTATCTACTTCAGCTAAAAAAACTTAAGTTCAGTCGCTGCCTTAAATGCTTAAGTAATCAAACTGGCTATATCATTTCAACTTGCATTTTATAAAACTGGCTTAAAAAATTAGGCTGAATCCCACATAACCTGAAAAAAAGAATTTGAAATTGGTTACATTAACTTGAGTTAAAGTGATGGAAAAACATTTGTTACTTAACTTAGATCTATTGTTTTTTCATGCATTGAACAGATATCAGTATGGTTATAAAACTACTGTTGTCACAAAAAGTCTAAAGACAAATGTATTTTCTTTAGCCAGTGTTAGTTTAGTATTATTTATATACTATTAGCCTATTTATTAATATTTTAAGTGAGCTTTTATTTATATTTGCAGTTTATTTTTAGTTTAAATTTTAGTCGTTTTATTATATGCTTTTGTCATTTTTATTAGTTTTTGTTTTTATTACTTTTTTTTTTTTTTTTTTGCTTTTGTAATTGTATTTTTTCCCCCAAGGAAACATTTCTAATCTTTATTTTTCACATTTGTCTCATTTCGTTTCTGCTTTATTTCAGTTAATGATAGATTTAGTTAACAATAACAATGCCATCTCTAGTATTCTAGTAGGTTGGGGCACATTGTGGCACGAGTTATCATTTTATACAATTTGTACACAAATATATATTAAAAAAAATGTTTTGGACAACATTACCTTATACATTTTTGTTATTTGTTCAGAATTTGTTTTTCATAATTATTTTACTGTTTAGAAACCTATAATAGGCTGGTTCCATTGTGAAAGTTTACCACATATAGTGTGACAGCATTGCCAGCTATGGGGCATGTTGTCACAAAAGATCAATGAACTGTTTTCTTTTTCAGTGGAATTAATCAATAGCCTTTTTGTAGCCAAGACTTTAATGTATGTGTCTATACAGAAATTGATCTTGAGTAAAAAGTGTGACGGCTAGCCCTGCTCTCCCCTTTGCACTGTGTCTGTGTACTGATCCAGCATTTGACCCAGTCAGCCAGAGGTCAGGCAAGTGTGTCTGAGAGATTGATCCTAACTTTGTTCATGAAGTGTGAATGAACTCTGAACACGGCAGTGACAGCTGATCGCAAGGTTCATGAATGTAATTACAGCTCCGAATTGTGACATAAATAAGCTCGAACCAATAAGGCCCTAATGAACGGCTGTCATGAAGACAAAGATTTGGATCATGTATTTAGGAGCAATTCGGCCACATCATTGCATGGATTTTAATTAAGCCAGAGAACTTAACCCTAGGGCAGAGTCTCATCTTGTTACCAGACTATGTCTTGAAGATTATCATTAAACATTTTAATTAAGATAAAAAATGGATAGTAATACAGCCGGGGTAAATTCAAAGTCCATAATAAAGCTTTATGATGAAAAGTCACATAATTAAATCTCAAATTCGTGCTTGCAGCAAAACAGGAACACAACTCCTCTTCTGTGTGTTTCTTTAGCTCCAAGGCTAGGAAAAGGCTAGGAGAATGTTTGCATGATTGCAAGCAGAGTAATGTACTGTAGCCTACTGTACATTATGCATAATTCCTATCTGCATAATTATGCCAGATGGTTTTTAATGTATTCAAGACTCTTTGAAAGGTCATGGGTTCACATTATTTCAATATTATATGTGCTTACACAATGCCAGCCATTTTCAACAGCTTATTTACTTCTGTTTACAGTATTTCATGAGTTGTAATTATCATAAGGAAGCAATTCATTGTGTCTTAGTAAATTAGCTTTCTCAGACACCAACTGCAAATGTGTCAAAATGCTGTCTGTCAATGTTCAGGCCTGAGACAAGAGAGCAAAAGTCATTATTGATGTTTTCTTGGCCTCTTTTCTTGCCCGCTGTCCTTCATGGCATTTGTCATAAGAAAGCGAGACACCTTTTTTTTTTTTTTTTTTTTTTTTCAATTTTCTCTCCTAATCGCTGCTTGGCGGGTGGGGGTGGTAATGTTGAGGTGAACCGTCATAGTCTATTACTCTCGATTATGCTTACTGTGCTTCAAAAAGGCCTGATTTTGCGTTGCACATTTTCCTCGCATTTTTTTCTTCTTCTCAGATACAACCAAAAGGCAAGTCAAGCAATAATGTTATTCCAGTGTGAGCTCCCAATAGACATGGGCCATTTAAAACTGAGCAACAAAACCGGAGTCAGCGAATTAAACTCCTGCTGCCACTGCTGAAACACAAACTCCATATTCAGTGAAATGACAGAGTACACTTAAGTGCAATTCTCAGAGCGTTTGTGTTATGAAGTTCTGAGAATGTGCGGCATGTGGATTCATTCTTCAGACATACTGTGCATACAAGAAATAGCAAAGTTGACAATGCGCAGTATGTGTTAATGTTTAAATTTCAGCGTTCAGTGGGTAGCGGTGTTCATCCATGCAGGCTGAGGGTAACGCGAGGTGTGTTTTTGAACAGGGACTGTTATGGATTAGGGTTCAGGTGTGATGGTGTGGAATGCTAGAGGTGACTAATGATTCTGCATGAGCACATAATGGCAGCATTCTGCTTCATTAAACATGGCTTTTTTTTGCTTAAAATTGCTAGACACATCAAAAAATAAGATGTCTCATGCTGGTATGTGCGTCGACTTGGTCTCACACAGAGAGACATGCATGAATAGATCCAACACTCGCACACTCAAAAACAGACCATTGTTATACACGTTTTATAATTTTTCTAAGTATGTGACGGTGTAGAATGAGTAATGACAATTCAGCTGTGCCATCACAGAAATAAATTACATTTTAAAATATATTAAAATAGAAAATAGTTCTTTTAAATTGTAATAATATTTCACATTATTACTGTTTTTACTGTATTTTTTGATTAAATAAATGCAGCCTTGGGGAGCATAAGAGACTTAAAATATCTTATATGTGACCCTGGACCACAAAACCAGTCTTAAGTCGCTGGGGTATATTTGTAGCAATAGCCAAAAATACATTTTATGGGTCAAAATTATCCATTTTTCTTTTATGCCAAAAATCATTAGGATATTAAGTAAAGATCATGTTCCATGAAGATATGTAGTGAATTTCCTACTGTAAATATATCGAAACTTAATTTTTGATCAGTAATATGCATAGCTAAGAACTTCATTTAGACAACTTTAAAGGTGATTTTCTCAGTATTTAGATTTTTTTGCACCCTCAGATTCCAGATTTTCAAATAGTTGTATCTCGGCCAAATATTGTCGTATCCTAACAAACCATACATCCATGGAAAGCTTATTTATTCAGCTTTCAGATGATGTGGAAATCTCAATTTCGAAAAATTGACACTTATGACTGGTTTTGTGGTCCAGGGTCACATATTTGCTTGTTCACATGTCCCAAAAGCATATTGGGAAAATACTTTAGAATAATGATGATATCAGATAAATACCATAATGAATGATTGTCATTTTTATATACCATAATCTGGATGCACTCACTTATTGTTTAATATTAGATCATCTGATATTTTTTGTATTGGCTAATATTTAATTAGTCAATACAAAATAACAAGTAAAAATATATAACAAGTTTATTTAAATAATCCTTTTACAAATTAAAATATAGTTTTTTAAATATAAATATTCAATGTATATTCTCTCATTTCTCAAAGGTTGATGCATAATATATATATGCTATATATATATATATATATATATATATAAAATATTATTAATATTATTATTATGAATTAAATGTAATACATTTAAATGCGCATGATCATTTCCCCTCCTTTTTTATTTAGATTAACTTTGCTGTCATCAAAAGCTCACCTACAGGTGCATCTCAATAAATTAGAATGTCGTGAAAAAGTTCATTTTTTCTTGTAAGTTATTTCAAAAAGTGAAACTTTCATATATTTTAGATTCATTGCATGTAAAGTAAAACATTTCAAAAGTTTTGAGCCTAATTTTGATGATTAGAGCTTACAGCTCATGAAAGTCAAAAATCAGTATCTCAAATTATTAGAATATTTACATTTGCATTTCACTAATGACCATCCCTACAGTATAAATTCCGGGTGTCTCTTGTTCTTGAAACCACAATAATGGAGAGAAGACTGCTGACTTGGCAGTGATCCAGAAGATGAATACGTTTCCACAAAGAGGGTAAGTCACAGAAAGTCATTATTGAAAGGGCTGGCTGTTTACAGAGTGCTGTATCAAAGCATATTAAATGCAGCTGACTGGAAGGAAGAATTTGTGAAAAGGTGCACAAGTACGGGATGACCGCAAGCTTGAGAATACTGTCAAGCAAAGCTGATTCAAACACTTGCAGAGTCATTAAGAGTGACCCTGAAGCTGGAGTCAATGCATCAAGAGTCACCACGCTCAGACATCTTCAGGAAAAGGGCTACCAAGCCACTCTGATCCAGAGACAGCGTCAGCCGCCTTACCTGGGCTGTGGAGAAAAGAACTGACTGTTGCTCAGTGGTCCAAAGTCCTCTTTTCAGATGAAAGTAAATTTTGCATTTCATTTGGAAATCAAGGTCCCAGAGTCTGGAGGAAGAGTGAAGAGGCACAGAATCCATGTTGCTTGAAGTCCAGTGTGAAGTTTCCACAGTCACTGATGATTTGGGCTGCCATGTCATCTGCTGGTGTTGGTCCACTGTGTTTTCTGAAGTCCACAGTCAACGCAGCCATCTACCAGGAAATTTTAGAGCACTTCATGCTTCCTTCTGCTGACAAGCTTTATGGAGATGCTGATTTCATTTTCCAGCAGGACTTGGCACTTGCCCACACTGCCAAAGGTACCAAAAGCTGGTTCAATGACCATGGTGTTACTGTGCTTGATTGGCCAGCAAACTCACCAGACCTGAACCCCACAGAGAATCTATGGGGTATTGTCAAGAGGAAGATGAGAGACACCAGACCCAACAATGCAGATGACCTGAAGGCCGCTATCAAAGCAACCTGGTCTTCCATACCACCTCAGCAGTGCCACAAACTGATCACCCCCATGCCACGCCAAATTGAGGCAGTAATTAAAGCAAAAGGAGCCCCTACCAAGTATTGAGTACATATACAGTAAATGAACATACTTTCCAGAAGGCCAACAATTCACTAAAAATGTTTTTTTTATTGGTCTTATGAAGTATTCTAATTTGTTGAGATAGTGAATTGGTGGGTTTTTGTTAAATGTGCGCCTAAATCATCACAATTAAAAGAACCAAAGACTTAAACTAATTCAGTCTGTGTGCATTGAATTTATTTGATACACGAGTTTCACAATTTGAGTTGAATTACTGAAATAAATTAACTTTTCCACGACATTCTAATTTATTGAGATGCACCTGTAAAGTTAGTTCTTAAAAACAGTAATGTAACACTGTTAACATTTAGCTAATCTCAGCAAAAAAAAATAAAAAATTATATATATATATATATATATATATATTAGTTCTGTACATTATGTTGTAATGTCTAAATGCATTTGTAGCATTTAACAACTGATTTTAGTTTTAAGTGTTATTAATTTAAATGTTAAATTTTTTTGTTTAATTAGGCAAAATAATGGGGAATTTTAATATAGGATTGTTACAAAGAACATAATAAAATAATTGCAGACTTATCAGTACAAGCCAGAATTATGATATCAGTGCATTGCTAATTTAAATAATCCTTCAAGGTATTTTAAACTAGATATTACAGGGTACCATGTCAAAAAAAATAGAATGGTACCTTTTTGTAAGTTGTCTCTTTACCAGCTGACTGAATTCTACTCTCTGGTAGTTCTTGCAAAAATTCTCACATTTCCATCCAGTTGTTGTTATTGTGCAAGAATTTTTTTTCTGTAGCATTGATTTATGTCTCTATTTATGTTATTATTTTTAATCCCTCTTTCCTTCCCTCCTCTTGTCTTTTCTCTTAATATTTGCATTTTTATCTTTCCTTTATGCCACAGTCACCTTCAAATCCAGTTGCCCTAGAGGTAATATCTGGCACACTCCATTTCTCTATTTATTCTCAGCAGTATGTTGAATAGGGCCAAACTGTACACTGTATGTCTACATCTACATATATGCATTTTTCTCTCTGGTGTATATATGTGTATATATAAGAAAGAGTGGGAGAGTATGCTATCAATCACAGCCATGTCAGTTTCTCCAGCAAAACTAACCTATTATCAGTCATGTCAACAGCATGAAAAGCAAGGCCCCATTAGGGAGTAACAGGAGCAGAATGAAAGAATAATCAGTGAAAACAAGAGAAGGACGAAAGGTGGAAAAGAGGATGATGTATAAGAGAGAGAAAATGCAGCAAGGGGGAAAGGGGGAAGATGAAGAGGAAGGAGAAATTGGGTCATTTGGAAACGTGAAGTGGCTGAGTTGGCACCAAGCTGTGAGTGCTGTGGTTGGTTAGTCCCTAGCTCAGGATTATCCCTGGAGAGGAACTAATTTAAACCCCTGAGAGAAGAGTTCACAGACAGACAGAGTATGCATTGTGATAAATACTGCATAACTGCACACTGCTACGTGAGACTTATGTAACTTTAAAGACGTGAAAGAAACTTGCCACTCTGTAGTTTATTTTCCTCGACCCTGAAAAGTCCCGCAGTGAGAGCAAAATGTCTTCCAAATTCTGGATGATTGAATCTGTCCAAATAATAAATGATTATAAAAACACTTTCTATTAAAATAATGAAATAATGTAAACACAGACATGCAACATCCTCAAGAATGAATCATTTGCAGTCTCCCTGAATGAATAACCTCTCATTGCATTAGTCTTGTTTTCTTACCCTTCATTTTAAAGTCACATTGATCAATTGAGCAATTATAATTGTTTAACTGCCATGCTGTTAAAATCTGTGTTTTTAAGTAGCCTAGTATTATGTTGTTTTATTTTTTTTAATTAAAAATATTTAATCTTTGTGAATGATTTATCTGTTCACTCAATACTCACTCACTTGTTGTCACCTGCTAGTATAATGCTGATCCATAAATCAGTTCAAATGATAAATGGGTAGAATGAGTTAATTGAAAGCTTAGATTTATTATTTTTAATATTATGTATTATTGTTTAATATTTTTATTCATATTATTATTTAATATGATTAATTTTCATTGTTTATTATTATGTATTTTATAATATTTATATGTACTTTTATTAAATATTTGTAATTATTAATTTTCATTCATTTCTGTTATATTAATATTTGTATTATTTTATAAGCTCTTTTGTTTTCATAAAACTACATGCAAAATATATCTATTTGGGGGGGAAAATGTCATGTAATTTACATCACATATTACCATATACCTCACAGCCACAGTTCAAACCCTTTACTAACTGAATCATGGCTTGACCATTCTATTGTAACCCTTCTTTGAAGTTTTTCAAGATATGTGTGATGCATCATCAACAAACCACTTATGCTTCCATTTGGAATACTGTTGATGAGTTCTGACTGTTGTTGCATCCCACACAGTGCTTTCAGCTTGTCAGAGGGCGGCAGTGGTGTTTTGTGAGGCAGTTGGGTTACTGGAATCTAGCTCATCTCACCCACAGCTGAACAGAAAAGTCATATGTCCGTTGAACTGAGGAGAGAGTGAGAGAGAATTTGGCACAGCAGTGCTTACTGACTGTCAGGACTACAGATGAGACTGGCAGAGGGCTAATAGGACCTGCCTGTCTAAGAGAAAAAGAGCAAAACGGAGAGAGCGAACATTCAAAGAGTCTCAGATGGACAGGGACTGTGATGTGTTATCAGTACGTGAAGGTGAACGATGAAAGAGGTGGATTCCTCTGAGATGAAAAATGGAAAACTAACGGGACAGTGCTGGTGTGA
Organism: Tor tambroides; assembly: GCA_021397915.2. Taxonomy (NCBI): domain Eukaryota; kingdom Metazoa; phylum Chordata; class Actinopteri; order Cypriniformes; family Cyprinidae; genus Tor; species Tor tambroides. The sequence continues at coordinate 11,246 of JAFVLL020028173.1, forward strand.
ACTAAGCATAATACTATTTACACAGTGCTGTCTGTTTTCAGAAATGAGTAAAGATTAAAGTTGGAATGGGATGAAAATTGACCCTAACTAGGGCTGTTTTCTACAGTAAATCTTATTTCAATTAATCTGTTTATGTTTCTTTTTCTTTTATTTGTTGTTAATTTGACCTTATAATGTTTCATCAAAATTCTCTCTAGTGACATGTATGGACGCTAATTTGATCATTTTTAGAAGTCTTGATGTTGACGCATATTGCTTGAATAAACAACAAACACATTGTCCATAACTTAGGATAAATTGGATATGCCAATCCATTTATTGTGCAGTGGCGAGTTATAAAGTAAGTATTCCCTTACGAAAAAGAAGTTTATTCAACATTTAAGTATACTTGATTTATACTTAGAAAAAGTCTAAACATATGTGCTCCTAATCCGTGTTTTCATTGTTATATGGTAGGGGGCGCTAGTACACATCTTCTTTACAGAATTTCCAAAAAAAACACAAGTGAAGAAGAAACTGAAACAGATGCTTCTACATGTAATCTAACATGATCATGACATAAAACAGCATTAAAACTGTGTAACGTTATGGAATAAAATGTCACCAATGAAGAGGTAATAATGACTGTCAAGCTTTGGGGTTTTGATTATCATTCTGAATCCAATTCATATTCTTTTTTCAGCTTTTTGTTCAAAATGTTGTTTATTTCTTTCTTTTTTTTATTTATTAAACTTACCCACATTCAAGTGTTTAAAAAAAGAATGCAAGAAGCTATAAAATGTTTTTGTTTACAAGCAGATACTCTGTTCTTTTTTTTTTTTTTTTGATGTTTTGTATGTTCAGATATTCATATAACAAAATATATACAAGTTAATACCTAAATAGGGACATAGTAGTATACTTAAAGTATTATGTAAACTTCACTTAAAAAAACTTACGAGTATACTTTCAGTATAAAACTACTAAACTAGTAAACTAGCTAAAATCATTGATGTAAACTAGTTGTGTACTCAAAGTGTACTACTGTCATACTTAAAGTATACTTAAAAGTATACTTGTATATCAGTGGTGGGCCGTCAGGGCCAGCAAAGCCTTCTCTGCTGGCCTAAACAATATCAGAATCACAGACTTAGTTTTAATATATTTTTCCTTGAATGTGTATTAAATTATTTACAATAGTCTATTCTCTTCATTTCATAGTTTTTCTCTTGGTCGCGCTGCTTCCAGTAGCGTATATTTATATTAGAGCTCTTATCCAATCATATTTCAGCAATCGTGTTGCCAGGGTCAAATAAA
>JAFVLL020028174.1:0-5000 GCA_021397915.2 Tor tambroides
CAGCAAGGAGCACAGCCCTATTAAAAGCCGTGTTCCATGTGCCCCTTTTATACTTTGAGCACCTGCCCCTCCAAAGGTCTCTGCACGGCCCTGATTTAGGGGTAAATAAGGTACAAAGATGTACCTTTTAGCTTTTGTACCTTAAGGTACTGCCCCAATAACAGCTTTGTTTCTTATTTTCTGAGAGCTAGCATGAGAAAGCAGAGGAAGAAGGTGGATTTGAAACTGCTATAGCAAGCAACGCCCTCTGTTGGTCAAAGAAAACATCACATGATTGAGTCAGGAACCTGTAGCCTCTGTTGCTCTGCCTTTCTTGCAGCATTATACAGTATATCACATTTTGCTGACTGTTTTGAATGTTTTATTTTAATAACATTGGTTTTGTATGATAAACCTTACTGTATTGGGTCGCCACTTTAGCTTTACGACCAATAAAATGTCCCAGACTTGAAATAAAAGCAGTTGAGAACCAGGATATTATCTCATCAACAGTACCCAGAAAACAAATATTGCTTATTTTCCCAAGGAGAAGACATCTGGATTTCAGGCCAGAGAAAAATAAATGCTGTAGCTAGTACATAGCAGACATTCATACCACACACATGCACTAGCAGTGGCTCATCTAAGAGGCCTTGCGCACACACACACACACACACACACACACACACACACACACACACACACACACACACACTTTAAATGACTGCTGTGCCACTTATGTGCTGCTTCTAGTGAAGTGAGGATCAATGAAGCCAGAAAGTTTGGTGAGATATGGAGGCTTGTGTCAATTGAAGTGAAGAGCTGACGGGGGTCTGTGCACTTAGAGTGCATTCACCAGGCCACACAGACCATTTATTGAAAATAAACTGCAAAAAAAAAAAAAAATGGAATTCAGAATCCTCATGCATTGACATAAAAGCCATGATCACTTTAATATACAGTATGATTGCCCAGGTTTAAATATGAGTGGTAATTCAGTATTCAGAAACTTGCCAGGCAGATTTCGTTGTGATTATACTGAATGTGAATGCAAAATTTTCTACATATGTGAATCTGACATTTCTTATATATGTGAATCTGACAATTTGTAAATATGACATTTTATATACATGTGAATGAAATTTTCTATATACTGTATGTGAATCTGACATTTCTATTTAAATCTAACATGCACACACACACACACACTAATGGTGTGTGTGTGTTTGTGTGTTTGTGTGTGAATATGACTTTTTATATATGTGAATCTGACATTTCTATATATCTGAATCTAATTTTTGGATATGTATATTGTATATACTGTATGTCAATACGATATTTTCATATAGTGTATGTGAATTTCTGAAAATAACATTTTGTATGTGAATCTGCTTCATCTAATTTATCTAAATTTGACATTTTCTATATACTGTATGTGAGTCTAACAATTTCTATACATCTGAATCTGATATTTTGTATGTGAATATGGCATTTTCTATATACAAGAATAGTACATTATATGTGAATCTGACAGTGTCTGTCAGTGTGTGTGTGTGTGTGTGTGTGTCAAAATCTGAAATTTAATTCGCTACACTGAAAAGAACATTAAAATGCATTTGACAAATACACATAAAGATGCATAATATCATAAAATCCCTCTGCAATCAATGCAAAATATGTTCTTAATTATTAGAAAATAGGCCAGACCAGAGTTTGAACAGAATGTACTTTCTTTGCAGATGAATTATAATAATGGAATAACAGCCAACACCCTGTAACACTACAACTTTAATTTGTTTATCACATTCTTACCTTTATATTAATGCAAAAGAAGGCTTAATGCACAAAAGTGGTTTAATCTGTATATCAGCACTGCATGTCGACATCGTCTCACATGTGCCATGTAGTTCAGGGGAAGTGTGTTGCTCTGTTCAAAACAAAAAGGCTAAAATTGGCAACAGCACAAGCAGTGATTTATAAAGAGGAAGAGTGCAGAGAGGGCAGTAGTAAAAAATGACACAGGGATTCAGTCCAGGGTGCAGTCACAGTTCCTAATTGGACCATCATTACCACACCGCCATTTGTGGCTAAACTGTCTAAACAAAAGCTCTTGGTCCTCAGCTGCACAAATCTGAAGTGACGGCTCCTGCAGTATTACATATTGGAGAGGCCATGTGAAGTTCTCTCCAGTTACTGAACCCAACCCCAAAAACAACATACATCCGCACAAGCTGTGATCTGCGTCCACACTGGCCTGTCTTCACAAACCATTCCGTTTAGCACCGAAAAATAGCAAGTACATTATTTCAGATTCTGTTCTTGGGACTGTGAAATTATGTAACATACTCTTTCCAGATGTACAGAGCGAAAGCCAAGAATGCTAAGAAAAGTTCATAGTCTCCAAGAAGAATGACTGTATTCACAGGTGTGGAAGTGCCTGCTATGGGACGTTGCTTTCGGATTTAAGGAATACTGGAAAGTTGAACAGCTTACTTCCAAGAATAAATAAAGAGAGGTCAGTGTTCGCAATGATGCTGCGGATGCTTTTTTTTTTTGTGAGATTGTAAAATAAATTAGCCAAAAATAGTTGAATGTATCCCAAAAAATATGTTATAATAAAATGGAAAAATGTTGCTCTTTCATAGCTTAGGAGATTTAAAGGGACAATCACAATCAGAAAGTGAAAAACAAAATTGTATTCATTCACCCTAATGTCATTCCTGTCAGACTCAAGGGCTCTGTTGTGTTTTCCTTCCCCATGTGCTCTGTGACCTAGTTTTCCCACTTGTCTGATTATGTCATTTGGTTCAGGTGTGTCTCCTTAATTATCCTCATTTGCCAATGTATTTAGTTCTAGTCTGTGTTCCGTCATCCAGTGTTAAGGTCATTGCACACTGAGTCCGAAATTTTCGCTTGCGTTTTTCCGTATTCCCCATCCTTTCCTATCAAAATGCATGCGAAAATGCAGAAAATTGAACCTGATCCGAATTTTTTTTGATGGACGAAAGTTTCGGAGGCAGTGTGCAAATGTGATTGACACAATGTGAGGTCGTATTTATTTTGGCAGCGGCTATTCGTGCTAAGTGTAAATAGCGATAGATGCTATTTACACTGTGCAAATAGCATATTTTTTTAGCAATAGATGCTATTTACACTAAGTGCAAATAGCGATGGATTCTATTTACACCAAGTGAAAATGGCAGTATTTTTAACGATATGCTATTTACACTAAGTGCAAATAGCTATAGATTCTATTTACACTGTTAAAATAGCAAGATTTTCTGCTATTTATACTACTTATTGCAAATAGTGGCAATTATCTGCACCTCAGTATTGTAGTACATTATAAAACAGTACACAATAATAAAGTATTGAGTGTAAATTATAGTTTTAATTCAGATTATTAAATGGATGCTATGCCACCTTATTGGGAAAATAAAGCTCTCCCTACACCTACCCTAACCCTACCCGATACTTTTATTTTCAACTTTTTGATTATTTCCTTCATTTTTATTGAAAATAAAAGCTTTTCTGATGCGATATGAGAAAAGTTCGCAAAAGGCCGGCTCGAACTTGCATCGATCGCATCACAAAGCATGCGTCTACCATCTATGCCACAGACACTGATACTAAGTTATCGTCTTTTTTTAATGTTGACTAACTCAATCGCACGTTGGTGGGCGGAGTTAGTGTAAATAGCCTTTGCCAACAAGGCGGGCTATTTGCACTTAGTGTAAATAGACACTCCGATTTATTTTTTAACGTGCGAAAATTTCGGACTCAGTGTGCAATGGCCTTTAGAGTTAACGTTGTGTTAACGTTAACGGACTGCCTTCTGACTGTTTGTGTTCATCTTCTTCTTTGAGCGTTCTTTATACACCGCAACCCGTGACAATTCCAAACCTTTACGTTTTTATTTATTCTATTTACCGTGAGAGAAAATAGAGAGAAAATGTCAAAATATTTTTTTTTCGTCCCAACAATGATCCAATGGTCCATATCTTTATTAAGCATATGACAAAAAAAGTTCCACTATTAATTAATTCACCCTCATGTCATTCCGAACTTTTACGGGTTTTTTTATTTATCCTTTTGACCATAAGAGAAAATGTCCTTTTTGTTATTGTTGTTATTGTGAATAAAAGTCATATGGGTATGAAACAGGGAATAAATTTATTTATTTATTATTTATATATTTTATTTATTCATTTAGTTTTTTTGTTTGTTTGTTTGTTTGTTTTTTGTTTGTTTTTGTTTTTTTGCTGAACAAGCCCTTTAATTACTTCCCAGTTGTTTCATAAAATTATTGGCTGATTTCTTAAATATTTATCCTAAAATTCCTTATAAAGATAGACACAAAGGAGGTAATTGTTGACATACAGTAATGGTTTAAGCAACTTCACTCACTTCATTCTTATTGTGGTTATACTCAGTCCTCTCTTTTTCACCTTCTGACAACCAGAATTCATCACAAATCACTATACTGTATGCATGGTGAACATCTCAGTGTGGATGAACAGCCATCATGCAAAAAAAAAAAAAAAAAAAAAAAAACCTCATTCCTGCCAAGAATTACCCTTGCCAAGCCCTTGTCATTTCAATAGACAACTCAACCATCTCACTCACACTGAAAGCCAAAAACCTTGGTGTCACACTGGACAACAAGCTGTCACTTACTAACCACAGTCAAGACATGCCCATTTCTCCTGCAGACAGAGCAATCTTATGTTGGCTTGTTTCTTTTTGCCAGGTTGTGTTGTATCTTCATTTCTGCATTTCTACTGTTGTGCGAGTGCACAATGTTCTCTGGATACGAGCATCTTTCTAAATGGCTTAAAGGTCCAGATCACCCAAAAATGGAAATGCTGTCATTATTTCCTTACCCTCACCACAGAAGAAACAAAGTCATACAGGTTTGGAACAACATGACAGTGAGCAAATGATGACTGAATTTGCACTTTTGGGTGAATTAATGGTTCCAAAAGGGGTTGTTTTCACAGTGATGCCACAGAAGAACCATT
>JAFVLL020028174.1:10000-47805 GCA_021397915.2 Tor tambroides
TTTTTTTTTTCCTAAAAGCTTTAACTCAAATGCTCTAAAATAGTGCTAATTATGGTTATTTAAAACAAAATAAATAAAATAATTTAGCCTATTGCATGCAATTAAAATTAGCCTAATAAAAAGGACGAATTAAATTGGGTTCATGTTATTTTGGCACATAAACCCTACAGTTGCAGAGATTATGCAAGGTTAATGTGAAATTAATTCTAAACTAGGGATAATGACAAACCTTGGGTTCAGCCAACAAGAAAAATAGTCAGCAAAATAGACCAGCATCACGCGATAGGCTACATGAAGCTGAGTGATTGTACAGTTTGCATACAGTTGCTGCATACAGCAAAAGTTCATATTTGTTATTTCATATTAAATTAAAATTATCACCAGCTTTAATATTACCTGTATTTTTCCATTGTATCTTATATAATTCGGTATGATGTATTGAGTCGACAGGTATAGGGAAACCGGGGTGTTGACACACTAGGCTATTTCTATACTACATATAAGGCCTATGCAATTTGTATGAATGTGTGTCTCTGGTGTCTTTTTTTTTTTCTTTTTTTTTTTTGGTTAATAGACGAAAATAGTAATAACTACTTACGATGTGCAAATAAGAGACCATTGTTTTTGGTCAACAAATAATGAATGAACTGTAAAAAAAATTATGACAACTTACCCCGACCTGCCATGAAAAATACTCCTGCGATTAATCTTCAAGTTACATCTTTAAAATACAATCCTCATTAGTTTACAGTTGTCAAGAGCTGTTTATTGTGTTCTCTTTTCTTGTTTACCCAACAACTACTAGAATATAGGCTATTTCAGTATTGTGAAAATAATATTAGCCTGCAAATTATATATATTAAGAGGGATTTGATGTAGATGTTTAACTTGGACTCAGCCCCTAATTCTGAGATTTAGCCATTGTCACAACTTCGCAGAGTGACAAACTGCCCCAGTCTCCTCTAAATCTATGCATAAATATTGTGTGGCATTTTGTTGCTATTTGAACGTAAATACAAACGCAGTGTCTCAAGTACGCGCACACTTTTTTGATAGTCATCATGGCGAAAAAGAAGTGAACTTAATTGTATTGCATTTGCATGAATATGCATTTGTTGTGTTCCTCAAATCAAAAAGACTGTACCTTCATTTAACACAATAAAGTTTCAATCGAAAAATAGCCTACGTTTTAAATCATTGTTTAATAATCTTTTTTGTCTTACTTTAAAGAAGTAAACTCATTTTAATGTGTTGACTAACATATTAAAGCACATATACTTGATTAATTTTAACTGTAGCGTGTTATTTGTTACTAAAGTATTTTAAATGCACTAAATTAATTTCATCCATACCAATGTGTAATTACGCATATATTTAAATTAAATACAAGTTTCAATAAAAAAAAAATACTTTAAAAATATATTTTAGTTTACCATATATGCTTGTCGGTATATTCACCTGTTACACTTTAACCACTTCAAACCCAACTTTGGGTCAAATATGGACTAACCCAGGTGTTGGGTTAAAATTTTACAGTAAAGTTTTAACCTAAAAGTTGGGTTAGTCCGTATTTGACTTAAAGTTGGGTTGAAACAGCCCATCATTTTTTAAGAGTGTAGAAGTAAAGAAATATGAAATCACAAATAAATATGCGTAAGTCATCTTAAGTGGATAAACAAGCACTCTTAGGTTCAACTATACTTGCATTTACTATAAATTGAAACTATAAGAAATTCCAAATAACATGCAACATGCAAGTGTCTGAAAACATTAGTTCACACCTATATATCTTTTAAACTATATTATTCCCGTAATAACTCTTTTTTGCTAAAGTATGCTAAAGTGTACTCATCTGTCACATATGTATGGCGCAAACTTCAGTTGCATCGAAATTGTTGTTTTACACTGTAGCTATATTTCGCATTATAGGGGGCCAGATGTATATTACAGCGACGTGGCAATGAGATTTTCATTAGTTTATATTTTCTTCAGTTCTACTATTAAGAACATTTAACTTCATTTGAAAAAAAAAAAGTTTTATCTTCTTTTTAGTTTCAGTTTTAGTTTTGTTTTAAAGAGGGAAAACCTTTCCTGACGCTATGTTGCAAAAAATTTTGACTTTAATGACCTGAGGCGACCTTTCAAAACTCAATTTGACATAGGCTAAACCACACAAATATGTAGTATAAGTAAATAAATAATTATCATGAAACACGATATACTCAAATATACGCAAAAATATATAGTTTATAGCCTATAGGCCCATACTGCCCATAAATGTGTAAAGGAGAGTCAGTGCTGTGGTTTCTGTCATGAAGGCAGGTAATGGACGGACAGCTGAAGTATAATCCGGTGGTCGCGAGGCTCTTCCTGTGCGTCTGAACCTCAGTCAAGCATTGCAGGCTGGCGCCAGAGACTACATCAGGTGTAGGGTTACTGTTTGTTGTGGCCTGTGTACACTAATAGGCCTGTTGGATGTCAGTGTCGGCGTCACCTTTTCGGACATCCACTTTGCTTCACCGAGGCACAAATCAATTTACCCCTGATTTCACGAGGATCAATGGAGGAAGCCGTAGGTTACCTGCAGCAATTAGGAACATACAAGGAATATCAACTAATAGGCCATTAAGAATCTAAAGTCGTATTCAAAAGCACTGTTGCCATAATATTAAATTACTTAATAAATATTTAACCAAATATACCTGCCTGCACGTCTTATACAACACGCTAAGGAAGCTGTATATTCTTATTTTCAGTAATTACTTAATATATATTATTACAAGAAAACTGTGCTGCCGTGAATGCATACTATTGATATTAATTTAAATAATATCATTTTTAGTATTTGAAAACACTGATTTTCCAGGGGTTCTCTTTCGTGATATTTAGATTAGATTAAATTTTGTTGATTGGTAGCGAAAGTTGTGAATAGATTTTAAATGTTTCCAATCATATCACGGCAATTAAATTTCATAACAGATCAATTAGTAAAGTTCAATTTCTAAAAGAAGGCCTTCGAAAAGGATTAGAAAACTATTAGTCCAAGTTATTAAATGTAATTGGTACGTAAATCCAAAGATAATGTTGTTTCAGCTTTTGGTCAAGTTAAAGTAGGCTACAAGCCAAACCATCTTTATGCTCTAATATTCCAGATGAACTGACACACTTGCAAGACGACTCAATGTTCTCCACCTGAAATGGGCCCTAGGCTATTTATTTCCACTTGGAACAGCCCTTAATAAATTAACTTCGTTTTTGTAACCTAACGTATTCATGTGAAATAATGTTTTGATTAAAACCAGTTAGGCTAATGTAACAACCTGAAGTAGCTTACATTGTTCAGTTAGCCTACGTGGCAAAATAGTGTGCACTAACACATTCACAACTGATCATATAGAGTCAGTCTAAACAAATCACCGTTAAACAGTAGTCTATATTAAATGTCATTTCAATCACAGCTACTCTGATTTGGAGGCTTTTATTAAACAACCTAACATTGTTGAGAAATGCCTTTTGTGAGTTAGGACAGGTGATGATGGCAGGCACAGAATGGGAGGGGTCAATCTGAGATAAGGACGCTCTCTATTAGATAAGCGCGCTTCTCTCCGCACCTTCTCCAGCGTCTAATAGCAGCGGAAAGAGGAAGATAGAGGCGACTCTTCATCTAGTGCTGCTTCCATGAGGAGATACACATATATAGCCCACGTCAAACAGCTCTCAAGGCGATACGTTAAGGAGAATTTACTACAGTTTACCTGAGGACATCTGTAGGAACGAAGTCAACTGATGTCGCTTTGAATTTGACAAGGTGAAACGAAGAACCTTTCTTCAAGCACACAGACAAATCTGTCGCGCAGCGATGCTTCCGAGTCCTGCAACCTCAACTCCGTTTTCGGTAAAGGACATCCTCAAACTGGAACAGCAACATGCTTTGAACCCCAACGGATTCATGGGTGCTGAGCAGGACACTGTCCCGCTGCAGTCGCTTCAGCTTCAGTGCATGCAGAGCACACTGAGCCGGAGCCTGGATCTCCTCTACAGCCCCGAGAAACACAGCGTGACCGCTGGGGAACAGGTGAAATGCACCCTCAATTCAGACGACTTTGACATCGTCAGAAGCTCCTGCGGATCTCCAACGGAAGAGGAGATGGATCCAAATGAAGAAACAAGTAGGATTTTTATAGTTATACTGCTGTTCAGTCATTGCAAGGTGAAGGGTTTATCTTTAAGTCCTTTGCGTTAAACAATCCAAGTGTTTTTGTTACAACCAAAAAAGTTTTTCAGTCTGACACTCAATTCTAAAGTTCCACAACGAACATTTATTCTCTTTTTTTAATCATTAATTTATGCATATGTAGTGCCAGTGAAACCAATACACTGATGTGAGAAACATTGTATTTTTTAAATCTTATTTCTAAAGGATAAAAAACAACTAGCCTTGTAACCATCGGTGCTTCCTGATAAGAAGGTTCTTCACTAAACCTGTATGGTCCTGACAAGAACCGCTGAAGAAAACATTGTATTATTTAGCTAATAAATATAGCCTAATGTATTATAATGTTACCATTGGCTCTAAAACTAAATTAGTTCTATAATATGTAATATAACAAACACAAATTGTGCTGTAACCTCGTGATTTTATTTTACACGCCATTTATATTTTGCACGAGCATGTTTTTGCATTTCAAGTTGACTGCTAAATTCTAAAACAATGAAAACGATATTAGACATTCAATTGGATGTTAGTAGTAGGCCTAGATGTCATAGAGGTGCCTACTTAACAACAAAAATAGGCTTATAGAATTATTATTGGTGTTGTTGTTGTATTTATTAATCCCCTTCATTCAATGCAATTTCATACCGCATTTATCTATTTGAAGAGCTCAAATGCAAAAGCCTCTAAGTGCAATCTGAAATTTTCTTCTAAATGAGCTTTTTTTGTTTTGTTTTGTTTTCTCAGGCTCCTATATTTATGTTCAGTTGTTTCACTTTAATGACATTGACAAGAACCTATTCATTGCCATTAAAGTGAAATTACTGAACCTACACATGAGAGCCTGAGAAAAATGCTTATTTTAGAAGCAAATTTCAGATGGCACTTAGAGGCTTTTGCATCTGAATTTTTCAATTATTTATTATATTTTTTCCAAATAGGTATGTGTCCATTTGACGATTCCGGTTATAATGGTAGAAAAGAGGAAACGCCGGGGGAGAAACCAAAGCAGAGGCTGCGCAGGAAACCTCGAGTGCTCTTCTCTCAGACTCAAGTGTTTGAGCTGGAAAGACGCTTCAAGCAGCAGAGATACCTGTCAGCACCCGAGCGAGACCACCTGGCTCACGTCCTGAAGCTCACCTCGACACAGGTCAAAATATGGTTCCAGAACCGGAGGTACAAGTGTAAGAGACAGCGGCAGGACAAAAGTCTGGAGCTGGCCGGCCCGCGGAGGGTGGCGGTGCCCGTGCTGGTGCGAGACGGCAAACCCTGTCATGGAGCTCCGTACAATGTCACTGTGTCATATCCCTACAATAACTATTACAACAGCTATGGAAATAACCCATACCACTGTAACTTCACTTCTGTACCACCGTTTGCCAGCGCAAGTCAAATACCCAACCACTTTGTGGATATGAATTTGACGACGGGAGGTGTTGATGCGATCAGAACTTGGTGAGACCATGGCATCAGATTTTGGATTAAGACTATTTAACCGAATGGCACTGCTGAGAAAAATACACTGTCATATCCTATTAATTGTTGTCTGATTTTATATATATTTTTGTTTTTATATCTGTGGTTTACACAACAAACAACACCAAATAAAGACTAAATATTTAATAACATTTAGCTTGAATGAGATTTTTTTTATTTTTTTTTATTTTTTTTTTAGGAAAGCTAAATTATGCCAAATAAGATGTGTTGATACTAGCGGATCCCCCGACGAATAACGATTTAACATATCAATCAAACGAAAATTAAAATGCTGTTGGTGTCTGTGAGTTAAAATGTTACCATCTTTGATATATATTTAGATCAATTTTTATTTTATTTTTTATTTTTTTACTGTATTTTTCGAGTAAACTCCGACTTGATTTCCTTCCTCAAATGAGTTGTAAAAAGTCCACTGAACATAACACTTTGAACATAATAATATATAATACAAACTGTTTGGCAGTAGGCTATAGGCTATTTAACCTTAAAATAATAAAATATTAAGTTATTAACTAAGCTATGTTTTCAAATGTATTTAGGTCTATTTATTCATTTATTTATTCATTCAGGCTATTTATAGGTATATTAGTCCAACGTATGTGGACTAATTTGGAGTATGATTTTTTTTATTATTTTTTTTATTATTTTTTTTACATAAGAAACAAAGACAATTTTAAAAGAAATAGTCTGTCAGCTCGTTTAGGTTGCGGACTCTTGCAGTTATATTAACTAGTAGCCTAATCGCACGGTTTACTGTACAAAGTAAATATGTTAATTGTGTAGTTATTTGATCTGATTCGAACCTTAAATTTTATTTAGTTGGTATAGCCAGTTAATTCGGTCATATTAAATATTTTAGAATAACAAGAAAAGAAAGAAAGAAAGAAAGAAAGAAAGAAAGAAAGAAAAAAGAAAAAAAGGAGTTTAGATATGAAACGTTTTAGGCCACTTAAAAAAAACAACACTTAATTATTGTCTCTTTTTCCATTTTTCGTTTGTTTTTTAGCAAGTTATAGAAAAAAAAAAAAAACAAGTTCCTAAATTAGTGATTGTTCAATTTCACATTTTTCTAGGGCCCATGATATGCTACTGTGGCTTTCAGTCTGAGAGTAATTTGAGAGTAAAAAGGTTTATTTTACGAATAAATACTATTCAACGCGAATTTATTTTAAGATTTAAAATAAGTCAAATCGACTAAACAGAGTGACAAATTTTAAGTTAAGCAAGACGCTGCAATTCGCTGTAATATCGCAAACTAAACAAATTCAATTATCTCCCAATCTTAACGCTTTCCAATGAGCTTGTCATTACACTCACATTAGCCAAACAGATAAAACAACTGAAGAGGCGTGATAAGTCAGAGGACCCAGGATGCAGCGCTGAGAGTAAACAGAACCGCAGACAAGCCGGCACTCTCTCAGTCTCCCGATCTGTCAAGAAAACGATTCGAATCAAATCTGACTGCGAGCATGCTATGGATCTGATAAACCAACCCTATAGGAGATTGTTTACAAACATGCGGCTTCAGTATTGGAAAATCGCATCATGGAATTTCGTACAGAATTTATTTCTGCTCATTTAGATATTTCCTGAAGGTGCTTCTAAGGGACTGTTTTTATGGCATGTTTCACCTATAAACTCAATTGACACACAAATATAAAATACAATAGTAATTATCGTAAATATATAGGCCTATATATTGTTTTATGAGGCAAGGTTTGTGAGATGTGAAATGGCTTTCATTCTTATCAGACATTTCTGAATACCATAGTAGAGAGCCTTAATGAACAGACTATTATGAACAATCAGAAATGTTTCACTGATGCTGGTGAGGGAGAGTAACTTCAGTCCTATCTTAATGGGCAATTTATTTCCTGTTTAAGACTGTGTTGGAGAGAACCAAGGCAGAGATGGAAAACTCTCTCAAGAGTCTCGTCAGCGCTGAGTTCAGATAAGGGAAGAGTTTGTGGCTCGGAGCAGTATTTAGCAGATTGATATACGTAGCTAAGAGCAGTATTTAGCAGCAGGCAGACAGAGTGGAGACTACGGCCACTTCAAAAGATCAGATAAGTTGTGTGTGTGTGTGTGTGTGTGTGTGGGTGGGTGCTTGTCAGGGTCTCTGTGCTTATATACAAATGTACTGAACATTTATATGAGATTGTGTGAGGCTACAAGTATGCAGATACATGCAAATGAATGAGAGGTAAATGTGTTGCATCGGAAGTATTGTCCACTGCGTTGCAGGAAGAGATCTGATCAGAGACTTATTCAGTGACAGACAGTGTTAAGACACAGGAGGCCTGGATCTTCACTTCTGGCTTGTCACTCTGGAAGACACACACACACACACACACACACACACACACACACACACACACACACACAAAAACTCGTTCCACAGTTCTGAAGGAAGTGGAAACTGGCTGAAGGGCTAAAGGTTAAGCTGACTTCATTCCATCTAATTATTTATGAAATGGTGAAACCGCAAGAGGAGTCACTGGACTGAAATGTTTAAGTTGGTCAAAATGTATAATGTAGCTCTCTAATACTGTAACCTATACTAATCCTGCAGGATCAAAATACAAAACGAGGTCAAAATTACGAAGACATTCAATAACTCTGCACTACATTTTTTAGTTTTAACTGATATTTTAGGTTTATAAAAGCATTTATCTTTGATCACAAGAGTTCACAAAAGACATGAATGAACTGAATTCAACTAGAACTTAGGAAGAACTGTATCAGAATGTTAAATCGCTAACAATAGGACTGTGGAAAAACAACAAGGCCTCTGAAGCTACTGCTGGAACTTGTTGGAGCGCACAAGAAGTTTTAAACAAGACAGGGAGAGTGGCAGCATTTAAAGAGACTCGCTTAACCACAGCTCCACTGAATGTCTTCAGCATTGCAACGTGAGGTCTGTGAGGACACGGACTGTGCTTTTACTACATCAGAAGAGATGTTTTGGACATTTTGTCTGCATAAAGACTAGACATCTACAGAAAAGACTTTCATGCTCCCTAACAATGCTTACGCTACACATCCGTCCACACTTAAGAGACATCACTCTTCTGCCTCCACATATAAACACACTCATGTCCCCTGGCAAGACACACTCAAACTGAGCGGAATACCGGCAAAACTGCATTTCAACAATCTTGATGTCAAAAAATGCATTTCCTCTTTTCTGCTTATTTAAGATGCATGTTGTGCAACTGATTGCCGTTTGCCATTTCATCATCTCACCATCAAAGATACTTAAAATTAGCCCCACTGAATTTGAGCTAAACTGATCTGGGCTGCGCTTCCCAAAAGCATCGTAAGCCTAAGTTGATTGTAGCTCCATTGGTTTCAATGGGTCTACGATGTACTTAGCTTGCGATGCTTTTGGGAAACGCAGCCCTGGACGGTATATAGGAAATTTCAGCATGCAGTTTATAGACTTGCCTTTTGCAGTCACCTACAGAATACAGATTGGCCCCTCACCTTCCACATCTTGCAAAAATGTCCCCAGTGGGGCTTTCATTGTGCACATTGTGGTGAGTGAGTTGCTTTGATGCCTCATTACAGAGCAAGCTGTGGAGACATTGTATCACTTCTTTAAATGAAAAAGTAATTGATTTGGTGCAGAAGAGATATACTCACCCTTCTAGCACGCCATGCCTCCTTTTGTTTTCTCCCTCGCTTCCCTCTAATGGCGAACAAGTGTCTCCAGCTCATCCGCTCTGCTCGTCCATCTGATTGAGTGACTACCATTATCCTGGGTCACAGCGAAAGCCACACAGTCGAGTCACTGTCATAGATTATTGAACCAATGTTCAAGCGACAAAAACCATATAGCACCACTTCCACATCTGAGGGGAGCCTACAGTAGCATACATCCTGACTGTAAGTGCAGCAGGTGTAAGTTGCTCACACACGTCATTGCTCACATAAAACTTGTTTTCACTTGTAAAAAAGAAGTTTTAGCACACTTTAAAAAGATTGCATATTATAGAAATAATAATGAAAGAATATACTTAAGTTCAAACTAAATTTAATGTTTTTTTGACACTTAGCTGCATGTTAATTGCAATTAAATAGCAATACAAAATAGTTTAAAATGCAAATTTATATTAAAGCAGTTATATTAAAGCAGTTGAACCTGGGTGATTTTGACCCACTAAAGTAGGACTTATGTACATCTTTATATGTAATTTCAGAATTACTTCTATTTTCTTTGAAATATGGTTAAAATGTACTTACAAGCATTTATGATAATCTAAAATATGCTTTAATGTCATTTCTACTGAAACTTGTCATATTTAAATATATTTGTATATTATATATTTATACATTTGTAATAATGAAGCTGTAATTTAGTACATTTAAAATATAAACGTAATAAGACTAAAATTATAATCAAGTACTTCTCATGTGCTTTAATATGTTAGTCAACACATCAAAATAAGCGTAGTTCTTTAAGGCATGAACACAGTTTACTAAACATAATGATTTAAAATGTACTTTAAAGTAAAACTTTATTATGAAGTGTTCTTATTGTGTTATTGAAAGTGTGTTTTAAGTGCAGTTAAGTAGCCTTTTCTTTCATTAATATTATATTAATATGTGAAGTACACTACAAGTGCACATTCAATACAGTTAAGGGCACTTCTTTTTCAAAGGCTTGGAATTAATTCCAAATAATAAGAATGAATTTGGTCATGAATATTGCATAAGAAGAAACTGCCATCAGCTGTCCATCAAGTTTTTTCCATCAGGTCTCTTTTGTAGAAACCAGAACTCCAACATCAAAAACACAAACTAATACCGTTATCTGCATAGCAAAATGCAACCAAAAATAGTGCAATCCTGTCTGAACTTACTAACCAAAAACTTCCTGTTTTCTATAGACAGCCAGGGGTGATTCTAGGATTTTTATTTTAGGGGGGCTCAGCCCCCAGTGAGGATATATATATATATATATATATATATATATATATATATATATATATATATATATATATATATATATATATTCAAATGAAAATGGCAACATGATCGTTTTATAAAGTATATGCGTTCATATGTGCTTCATTTTCACTGGAGGAAACCTGTGGTGTGATGAGGGGTGAACAGCAGCGAAAACTTAGGCTACAGTAACATTAGATGGGGAACCGATTGCTCCCCGTGATATTTTGTAAACTGTATTTATGACAAAGAACAGCACTGAAGCAGATATTAAAACAATCGATCGATAAACACACACCTGGTCCTCTGTTTCTCGCTCTGCGCCGCCGCGGTATGATGATTGAAAAAAAACGCACTGAAAGACAGGGAGCACTGAAAGTCGATCGAAGTCTACCGCCGTTTTCATATTAAATTTAAAGGGGACTGAGGCGATCACGAAATCGTGTACAGTTTATGGAGCTAATCGCAAAATTTTAGGGGGGCTGAGTAGTCATTTTGGGGGGGCTATAGCCCCCCTAAAAATGGCCTAGCGACGCCCATGTATTGCATTCCTGTTAGCTCTTGTTAGAACATTTTGGTTAAAGGAATTTGTGAAGGAATAAAAACATATTGTAAATTCCTCCATCCATCAGTCAGGCTAAAAAATTCACTACGCTCAATACATTCGTCATAATTACTAGCTTATCATGTTTGGTTTAAAATCACAGCTACACTGGTTTGTATGTGGCAAACAGAAGTGTAGAGCAGGCAGTTGCCTGAAGCAAAGCTGGTTGTTTGTTCAAGGATCACCCCAGCAGGAATGAGGAGGTTCTGTCACTCAAGCTTTCACCCTGCTGTCTGCCTGTGCTTTATCTGTGTCTCAACTGCCAGCTTTTCTGCCCCAACCAGTCATGTCACATGCAAAAACATTAGTCTAAGACTGAACCTCATCAAAGCCAAGTATTCTCTCGCGTTGCTATGACACATGCGTTGATACACTCAACAAAGATGGTCTGGTTATCACTTACTGTATAAGATTCTGTGTGACTCATATAAGATGAGCTGTGTGACTCATATTAATTTTAAAAAAAAAATGCAAGGTAAGGTTGTGCTTAAAACAAGTGATTTTTAAAGTTTATGATGTAATCACTCAATTTAAACACTATGATAGTACTGTGTGAAAACTTGCTTCCAGACTATTGCCCCTTCAGGAAAATGTAATCCATTATAATATAAAATGTTGTTATGTGGCTCCCCCTGCTGTTTGGAATTCTCAAAGGATGAATGGCTCAATGAACTCATTGTCACCATTCTTTCACAGCATAGACACTAAGTTTAAGGTGAAGTGTGTCATTTATGCACAGTAGCAGTTAGGGAGTTAGTGAGTTGTTGTTGTTGTTGTTTTTTTGTTTGTTTTGTTTTTTTCTTTTTTTAATGGAATAAGTTATGTGGTTTAGTACAAGCTCAAGATATTTTATTCTACAACAACAACAACAACAAAAAGCTTTGGGGACAATAAATGTCATAAAGCTAAACAAGTAGCTAAACTCATCTACTCCGTAATTCGCGGTGTTGTGATTATAATCGCGCTCTTGCAAACAAACAAAATATATATATATATATATATATATATATATAATATTATATTTAGAATTGGTCCAAACTGCTGTCCCACAAAAACAAAAAAAAAAAAAAAAAAAAAAAAAAAAACACATTTAAAAACCATTTAAGTATTCAAATCTTAGATTTTTATTAAGATCCTTCTATTATATATTGAAACCAACAACCCACAAAATAATATTTAAAATATTAATAAGCTTAATATATATAAAATCATAATTTATTGGGTACTTTCAATTGGGAGGTGGCTGTCCCGAACCCTAAACCCTAAATTTCAACTTATGAAAATTATATTGAAATAATTTTTGTATTTTTTTCCCCATTGTTGCTTTTAAAAGTCTTTTTTTTATTCTTTAAAAAGTGAAGTTAAAAAATATATTTATTTTATATTTTCTTTGTACATTATGAAATTTTGTGTAAAACTATGTGTCCCGAATTTTCATGTCACTACTGAAACACTGTATGTTTAAGTCCACTGGCTGAGACTGATTTTAACTACACCACTACATTTATGATCATCAAATATTTACGTGTCTCTCTCATAACTACATGGTGAGTAGATAAATATGTAACTTTAAGGAACGTCACTACCGAACACCTTTTTTCTGTAATTAAGCACACTTTTTTCGGTGTTATTTCACATTTAGTATTTATATGTGTACCACTGTTCAGAACTGTGCTAGCTAACCATGTGCTGATTAGCATCTTTGAACTAGGTTGAAAAGCATCTAAAATTGTCACTACCGAAACAGTCACTACCGAAACATTTGGTGGATTTTCGGTAGTGACACCTTTGTTTGTTTGTTTTTTCAGCTCGATCTCACGGCAATTCGTACATATTTTACGAGGTAGCTAATTCGTACGAATTCGTGCGATCTCACTCGTACAAATTCATATGATTTTTGCTAAATCGTATGTATTTTACGAGTTGCCAATTCGTATGAATTTGTACGAATGACCTACACCTAACCCCACCCCTAAACCTACCCGTCACTGGGGTTTAGACAAATCGTACAAAATCGTATGAGTGAGGTCGTATGAATTCGTACGAATTAGCCACCTCGTAAAATACGTATGAATTGGTTGTGAGATAGCATTGTGTTATCTGTCACTACTGAAACAGTCACGACCAAATGACAAAAGGGAACACGTAATCCTCATATTTGGGGGAAATAAAATTTTAGTACAGTTATGCATTTTTTTTTTTTTTTTTTTTTTTGTATTTTAGTATGTTTTAGTGTTTTAGTATGCAAGTTAAAATTCTGTAATGTGATGTGGTCGCTAGAAAAGCATTACTGTCACTAACAAAAATGTGCAGTCACTATCGAAACATGGAATGTTTTGTCAAAAATTAAGTATACTGAATTATCAACTAAGATGTTATGATAGCTTTTGGTTCAATGTATATTCAAACCAATGAAGCCTTAACTTTGAAATCAGTGTGATCAACTTTTTGCCTTTTACAAAGAAAAACTGGATTCAAAATACAAAAAAAATCTCATAAATTACACTTGAAATATTGTTAAAAACATAATTGTTATTGATTTACCTCTGGAAAAAAATTAACAAAATAGCAATAAAATATATTTACAATGTAGACATAAGCAAAATCTTATTAGATCAATATAACCCTTCTAATTAAATTATTATTGCTGTGTTTCGGTAGTGACAAATTTGGGGAAAGGACAAATATTCCAAAACTTTTTGAAAATACAATATGAGAATTACCTGCACAGTTACTAGAAATGTGTACCTTGTATATTATACAATACATACATTTGCATACATACATTTTTTTATTTATTTATTTTTTTTTTTTCAAAAAATAAAAAAGACGTTTCCAACTCTTGAGTTTATACGAGTTCTGCTGAATGGCCCATATACAGTGGAGATCAAAATTACAAAATCCATAATTTATTTTCTCGGAAATATTGAATATTGTTAATCTTCATCACTTAAAATTTGAAAGAATATTAGTTACGAGTATACCACAGTTCTACTAACATGTTTGACAATATAACCAAGGCATTTCAACAAAAACCTTAATTTTGTATAAAACACAGTGATCAAAATTAGAGAACAGTAACCACTGTAGCACTAAAGATTACTGTACAACACCTGTTTTGGAGAGTTACAGCTGTCAAAAATTAAAAGGAAATGTAGAGGCCCTTGCTTTGAATGACTTCAACACATCTGCGACCACAGGACATCACTAGTCTCTCACACTGTGCTGGTGTGATCTTCAGTGACTATAGTGGGTTTCTGAGCCATAATATTTGTCCAACTCCTGCTGCAGAAAACATCCCCCAAACCAGGACACTTCCTCCTCTACATTTCACTGACTTCTTTACACACTTGGGGTTCAGTCTTTTCCCCAGTCTGACAACAAACAATGTTTCCCCATCAGACCCAAATAAATGAAACTTGCTCTCATCTCTAAAGTGAACTTTGGACCAGTTCTCCTCCACACAACATGCTCCTCTGCAAAGGTGAACCTATGCTTTTGATTCTTTCTGCTGATGAGTAGCATGGTGACTGCAGAGTGGGTTTTCAGTCAGACTTCTATTAAACGTGCAGAGACAGATCCATACCCTGTTCAACACTGAACTGGCAAGCAATTCCAGCTGCAGTGTTGAACCGAGTCCCCATTGAGTCTCTGGTGTCAAACTCAATTCCTGGAGGGCCGCAGCCCTCCAGAGTTTAGTTCTAACCCTGCACCAACACACATACCTTGTAGTTTTCAAATAAGCCTAAATGACTTGATTAGTTGGATCAGGTGTGTTTAATTACCTGTTACTGTTACTGTTTAATTTAGTTACTGTCAGACATTAGAGCAGCTGAACCTCTCATCACCTCATCCTGCGCTGGACAGGTGAAAGTCTTGATCTGCAAACTACAAGAGAAAGTCGGCCAAAAGGATGACCGCAAGTTCTACCTTTCAGGGTACTAAAAAAAAAATCGCGTTTGGTCTCGTACTGTATCGCGTCCCTTGTCAGTGTCGGGCGCTTGCTTGGTAATTTGTTGCGATTAACAGGAAAGTGTGTGCAGCTGAATTGGAGTAGTGTTTTGTTAGATGGGTATAAAAAAGCTTAGTATACCGCAGGAGCGGTCGTGGCAGCCGTCGTGTGAAGACCGAAGAGTAAAGACCATTGACTCTACCGGGCAGGGACACCGGCAAAGGATATAAGTATCACTTTTTATTTTTCCTCTTTCCTACTACTTGTTTCACTTCTGTTTCAGTTTTTATGGTGTTTGTATGGTATTTTATGTTAGAAACGTATGCTCATACCTTTCGTTTTAATATTTTAAATAGTTTTTAGCTTTACTTTTTTTTGTTTTCATTTAAATGTTTAGTTTTGAAATGTATGCATTTGTCATTTTTATTTCTTTTTCTTAAATGTTTGTAATATATAGTATTTACAGAGTTTTGACTTCTAGTTTTAGTTACTTTTTCTTAATTGTAAGTCGCTTTGGATAAAAGCGTCTGCTAAATGACTAAAAGTAAAGTAAAAAAGTAAAGTAAGTAATTAGAGTTTAATCTAAACTGAGAATGGCTATGGCCCTCCAGGAACTGAGTTTGATATCCCTGCTCTATATTATCCTGTCTTCTTGTGCATTTGTCTTACGAGGACGACCAGCCTTTTGGGGGGACTTGAATGAATTATTGCCAATGCAATCCTGCAGTATTTGAGAAATCACAGATTTGGAATGACCAGATTCTCTTGCAATGGCTGAAAGGGTCATCCCTTTGGCCTTCATCTGGACAACCTCCTATTGCAGGGTTTCAGTCACCTTAGAGCCGCCCGCCATCTTGCAATCTCAGTGAAAATTGGAGGAATGCTGCCAGTTAAATAGGGTTTGTCATATAATTAAGGGAATTAGCACCAGGTGCCAGATTAACGCTAATAACTTGGAGGTATTTATAAGTGTTCTCTAATTTTGATCAGAGTTCTTTTTCTAATATCTAATTTAAGTTTTTTTTTTTATACTGTGCGTCAGAATACAATTAATTTATGAAACATGCTTTAAAAAGTGCCCATCTCCTGTTATAGGAAAAGCTAAAATAAGACTAAACAGTGACCTTGAAATTTAGAAAATTGTATGTTGCTCTCTAATTTTGATTTCCACTGTATATGAATCCAACTTTTTATCTCATAATTCAAACTTTTTGCCTCACACTTTGATATAATCTCAAAATTGCTATTCCTAAAGATATAAATCCAGCATTGCAAGATAACTCAGAATTCTAACTTTTTAGATGAGTTTATCTCGCAGTTCAGACTTTTTTTTTCTCTGAATTTTTTTGTTTTTTTTTCTGCAATGGAATATATATATATATATATATATATATATATATATATTCGCATATATAACATATTGCATGCATGCACGCAGTTTTAAGTCAGCTTTAATCGCCTTTTTGGTAACTTCATGCCTTAACTGACGGCATAACTAGGACATTGCATGCACGTGATGTTTCTTTCGCTGTTTGATATGAAATGATACAGGCTACAGCGCGCGCCGGCTTACCTTTGTGTGTATTTGAAGAGCGCGCATGACACAGGCTCATCTTTTCAGCTCGTTGACTTCGCCTGAGCGAGGAGGCGAAGTTAGTGGCCAACCCTAGCCCCGCCCCTGCGTTAATTGGGTTAAATATTTTTAACGCGTTAATCAGAAAAAATTAATCGCATGCGTTAACGCGCTAATTTTGACACCACTAAAAAATATATATATATATATATAGGGTTGGCCGCCCCATTCGCAACTGCTGCCTCTGTCTCTTTTTTTTCTTGAAAAGGGTTGCGTTTATTTAGATGCAGAACGTCTTTATGACCACATGTGGAGAGCGTTTCAGACGCGCTCTAACTTCGCCTCCTCGCCAAGCTGTGAGTCAGCAATGGAAAAATACTGTGCTCATAGCGCGCTCTTCAATCACACACAAAGGTGCCGCGCCTTCTGCTATCATTTCATATCAAGTAATGAAAAATACGTGTGTGTCGCATTGTCACCGTCGGTCAAACATCAGTCTAAGCGATCTTACCATATTCAAGTGCCACATCTAATATATCGCTATATATAGTCGCATTGAAACATGTCTCTGAGGCGGTTTTGAAAAACTCACAAAGCTGCCTAGCACTATCTCACCTCATCTAACACCAGATTCAACTTTCGTCCGACTCATTAAGTAGAGACTTTGAACCACGAGTAGGTCAAGAAAAGGTAAAGGGATTGCATGTCAGATCTGTCAAATTCACAGCAGCAGCAGCTTTTAAAGCTATAGCAGGCAATAAGCTAATAACCAGCTGCTGTGATGCCTATAATCCAAGAACCAAAGAAAAAAAAAGAGGAAGTCAATAACTTTTATAGATTTAAGGGGTTCATCTATATTTAATTTAGAATTTAATGTTTGGTAAGTATTCATTTTCTGTATATTTCTGCTGAAGAGCACAAGTAGCTAAATATGTCATTTATTATAATAGGTTCATGTGATGGTTGTTTTAAGTTCACTTAAATTAGAAGTTAAGTCTAATAAATGTTAAAATGTATAGATCTAAATTATTCTGTAATGCTGACTGGCTACAGTCAATGGTTAAATATTAAGGAAAACTATTGTAGACATCTAAAACAGTATTGATATCAGTGATGCTGGCCTTCCAGTAAAAAGATGCCATTAAAGAAATATAATAAATATGCCATTGTCTTTGCGCATTAATGCATTTTGAAGATGAATGAAAATATTGCAATATAAATATATTTAATCTTTAATGTTAGGTAGAATCATTATTAATTAGTATGATTAATTTTAGAAAAATATCGTTAATTAATTTTTTTTAATCGATTGACAGCACTAGTATATATATATATATATATATATATATATATATATATATATATATATATATATATATAATATATATATAGTGCTGTCAATGGGTCAAAATGTAACTAATAAGCATGTTTCTGAAATTAATAAATGATTAATCCACCTAGCATTAAACTTTTTAAATATGCTTTTTATACTGCAATAATGTCACATTTAATCTTCAAATTGTCTTGCAAACAACAAATACAGTATATTTTTAATATTTGTTTAATGGCATCTTTAAGACCTAAAGGCCAGTATCACTGACACCAATACTACTGATGTCGCTATAAAATTGTTCTTTTTTTCCTAATATTTAACCATCGACTATAGCCATTCAACATTACAGCATAATTGAGAGCTATTAACTTTAATATTTATTAGACTTTAATAAAATAACTTCTAATTTAAGTGAACTTTAAACAATCTTCACATAAACCCATTATAACAAATGTCATATTTAGCTACATGTGCCCTTCAGCAAGTAGGAAATATACAGAAATTGAATAAAGTTATCAAACACTAAATTCTAAATTAAATATAGATGAATACTTAAAGCTAAAAAAAGTTATTGATTTCCTCTTTTTTTTTCTTCTTTTATTCTTGATAAACAGACATTCACAGCAGCTGGGTTAACAGGTTATTTTGGGTGCTGTTTCTTTAAGAGCTGCGGCTACTGAACGTGACGCGGATCTCACGCATATTACTCTCTTTCCCTATCCCTTTTCTGACCCACTTCGGGTGTTAAAGTTTCTGTTGATGAGCTGACGAGTTGAATCGGGTGTGTTAGATGAGGAGACAGTGCTGGACTGCTACAGGACCGTTTTGAACAGAGACCTGTTCGTAAATGTGACTCATATAACATATATAATACATGCACGCACAGTTTTAAGGCAAATTTAATCGCCTTAATGACTTAACTGACCTCAACATTGCATGCACATTTCTTTCCCGCTTTGATATGAAATGATACAGGCTATAGCGCTTTTGTGCGTGCAGTTGAAGAGCGCGCGCCGAGGCCGAGTACAGCACCGTTTTCTGCAATCGTTTGACTCGCGCCTGGCGCTGAAGTGAAGTGGAGCACGCGTCTGAAACGTCTCCTGTTTGATGTGCTCGTAAAGACCTCCTGTGACTAAATAAATACACTTCTTAGCAAGAAAAAAAAGTGACAGAAACAGCAGTTGTGAGTGGGGTGGCCAACCCTAGCCCCGCCCCTGCGTTGACGGCGTTAAATATTTTTAACGCGTTAAAATGAAAAAATTAATCGCCTGCGTTAACGCGCTAATTTTGACAGCACTAAATATATACTCTACTTTATTTAAAAAAAAAAAAAAAAAAAGTCCGACTTTTCTCACATCTGCAAGTATTTATTACAATTCTAAATTTATATCTTGGAGCTCTCTTGTGTTGTGTTTTATGATTAAAGGAAATTGCTGTAACCCTAATGGATCTGGCAGACAATTACCAGTATATTTTCTTTTATTTTTTTCGACTTACAGTGTACAAATAACAGTTACTATTGTCTCTACATAATACAGTACAATGAAAGAAATTGTTTTAACATCTAAACACACACTTTACCTTTAAGGCTTTGATCACTGATCTACACAAAGAACTACAGACTTGCAAGTGCAAGCTCTTTTCTCTAGCTGACAAGTTTCTGAGAGACTTTACATTACTTCACATGTGTGTGCCAGCCAACACAAACTATACCTCAGCCAAAACTGACATCTAACCTGAAGGCAGGCATTAGTGAAGACATGCTCGTCTCAACTACAGATGATCTTCTGCAGCTGAGGTAATATTTTTTTTAAGTTTGAGTACTACAGTTACCATGATACACTTGTCAAAACACAGGTAACACATTCAGTTTATATAGTCCTATGGGATCTGTCAAATTATTTGGATCATGTGACTCAAACCACTATAGTATACTGACACAAAATAGCACTCCAGGAAAACATTCTAAATTTAAACGCAAGTGTAAAGAGTATGTTTAAAGTAAATATGACATTTGGAATTTAGAATGAAAAGAGGTTTTAAGGCCACAAGAGGGCACCACTACACTAACTATATATACAAAGAAAAAAGTTGCCATTTGGATTTAAATATGTAAAAACTGAAGAGTCTAGGATTGGATCATTGTTGCAGTGATTGATATGTTTCTGACATGTTGTATGTTTTCCAAGTTGATGTGCAGCTTTTCATTTCTTAAACAACCATGTTATAAGATGTAGCTACTCATGTCCATATGCATCCAGGATGACAATATCAAGTTTCATTTTACCCAAACTGTGATATAGTAGTTCAGTGAGCATAAAGAACTGTTTTTCACGTATGAATTGGCCACCACAGAGTCCTGACCTTAACCCTACTGAAAGTCTTGGAGTCGATGTGCTGGAGTCGACTTTACAGAGTGGTCTGACTCTCCCATTGTCGATATATGATCTCGACCAAAACTTAATGCAACTCTTGATGGAAATGAATCCTGTGATGTTGCTGAAAAACAATGCCAAAACAAAAGAACACAATGTTTCAAAGCTAAAGGCAGTTCAACAAAATATTAGGGTGTGTGACACTTTATTTATTATATATTTATTGTCATCCTGCAATAAGGACATGGGTACATCTTCTGACATTGCATCAGTGAAGGTTAAAAGAATTGGTTCCAAACATGCTGGAAACATATTAATCACTGCAATATTTTATTTTATTTTATTTTATTTCCAGGTAGTGTGTATTGCTGAATTGTCCAAATAGGAAAAAATGTTTTGGATAGTGATAAAGTATAAGAAATTAAGCTTAATCAACCCTATAATTACTGTTAATAATTACTGAAATATGACAGTCATAATGTACGCCTACACTACACTCAGACGTTTGCTGTCAACATTTTATCTCAGAAAATCTTTTCTTTTTTTTCAGCAAGGATGCATTAAATTGAGGTGAAGGCACTTATTATGTTACAAAAGATTTATATATTTTTTAAAAATGCCATCCTTTTAAACTTTCTATTCATAAAAGAATCCTGAAAAAAATTATTACGTTTTCCACAAGAATATGAAGCAGCATAACTGTTTGATAATAACAAGAAATGTTTCTTGAGTATGAAATCAGCAGACTGATTTCTGAAGGATCATGTGACACTGAAACTGGAGTAATGATGCTGAAAATTCAGCTTTAACATCACAGGAATAAATATAAAAAATTAAATGGACAACAGTACTTTCAGATTTTAATAATATTTCACAGTATTAATTTTACTATAATTTCGATCAAATAAATGTTACATTGGTGAGCAGAATGCACTTCTTCCAAAATCTTACCAAGCCCAAACATTTGAACAGTATGGTAACAGATAACCTTATTAATGTAAAGGACTAAAAAATGACCCAAATCTCTGATGCCACCAAACAAAGAACGACACTGAGACGTCCAGCTCATGTAGCAGTATGACATATGTCTTCCTGTCGACAGGGTCAGATTCTAACAAGCCCACATCTGGCCCAAAACAAGCAAACGGTGCTACTCATCTCTTCCACATTGTGTTAGTGTAGGGACAAGAGGTCAGGAGAGAAAGCGGGAGTTGCATTACACAAGCCGTAAGAAATGCTCATCCAATTACTACTGCTTGTTTTGTATGGCCAAAGCATGACATAGTCTCTGAATCTCGCAGTGTAAATAAAGAACTGAATATGTGTTTGTGCAATTAAGATAGGCATCGAAAGATATACAAAACAGGAAAAAGACTTGATCAAAGAGGTATAGAGAATAAAGATGAGCAATGCAGGTAGTCTGCTCACTGTATGTGTGTGTGTGTGTGTGTGTGTGTGTGTGTGTGTAAGAGAGAGAGAGGAAAAAGACAGCAAGATTACTCAAGGTGAGCACTATCATGAAAAACATCTCAAATACAAAGTTTACATGACAACAGCTAAAATGAGGTAAACCTCCAAAAATCCTTAAGCTCTTCTCCTTTTGTGAAATAAAAACCAACAAGAGCACCTTTATAGGGTTATTACAGTTCACTACAGTTCACTAAAGCTATAATCATGAAAAAGATTTTGTTACTTCAAACAAACTGAAACAAGTTAGTTTGTGTGTGTTTAGATTTATTATAATTTATTATTAAATATCTTTTATTTTATTTTAATATATTTTAATATATCGAATTTATTTATTTCCTGCGAAAGCAACATTTGTCATTTTCATTTAGTTTTACTTGTAAATTACTAAAGCTAAAATAAACCTTAATAAAAACAATTCCAACATATTTAAAGAAAAAAAGCTATTAATTTTATTAAAATATTTAACTAAATAAATAAATTTAAAAAATTAAATGAATTAAAATTAAATAAAAACAGAAAACTAATAAAAATACAATATAAAATATGAATATATATGAATAAATATGAAAATAAAAGCAAATTCAAGTTATTAACAGACACTATGATAATGTCTGAATGATACTATATAAAGATCATTTTAAAAAGGGTTTTCCTGAAGCAAAACTAAATAAAATAACTTTTTGGGAAAATGTGACCTGTTTTGCAAGATTTACTAATACAACTGAGGCAGAACTGTTTGCAACTTCATAAACATAAATAACCAGATGATTTGTTCATTTTCAGATAACGTCTCCATTCAAAAATGAATGATCTGGCTACATACACTCTTAAAAATAAAGGTTCTTTATTGGTATCAATGCGGTTTCACAAAGAACCTTTACCATCCATGGAACCTTTTCATTCCACAAACGGTTCTTTACATTGGAAAAGGGTTCTTTAGATTATTCAAATGTTTTTCACACTAAGAAAAAATGGTTATTTTAAGAACTGTTCACTGAAAGGTTCTTTGGGGAACCAAAACATGGTTCTTCTATGGCATCGCTGTGAAAACCCCCTTTTGGAACCTTTATTTTTTTTTTAAGAATGTACTGTAAGTATACAGTAGAATTTAAAAAAAAAAAAAAAAAAAAAAAAAAAAGAACTTTACGATCACAGCACAGCCAAATACAATAAACTGTATAGATTAAAAGTACTGTACCTTTATTAATACATTGCCTTTATCTAATATACTTATAGTTGATGTGAAGCATATTTATATTTAAAATATTCATAAAACAATTGGAGTGGATGCTATTGCAACTCACCAGACACAGACTAACTTTTTAAGTGTGTTAACTGTAGAGTATTTCTGGGCTTATGGTGGTGGGAGGTCATGCCGGTGGACAATACTACCGTTTGTCACTCTCAGCTTTTGTGTTATTCCAAGCAAACTCCCCGCTCTCCTGGGGCCAGTGCGTCCTCTTTCCCCGTCCCGTTCTCTACCTCAACATGCCTCCCCCTTAACCACATCTCTCTCTGTCCGTGTCTCTCCTTCTCTCCCCTCTGCCCAGGACTGTGGGGTCACACAGAAGCACAGGGGCACAACAAACAAACAGCCATACAACAACGTGTGGGTCAGGAGAAGGAGCCGGGACCAAATATGTTGAAGTCATTAGCTCCACGGGGAGGGGGCCACCCACTCTGACCCTGCCTGACTAAGGATCCTCCTCTTGCTTATGAACACATACCCCGGTGCCCTGGACCTCAGGGTTTACCCCAGCTTGACATCAGGGATGATAGAAGACTAATACTGATATCTTGTTACACAATAAATCTCACTAAATTCTCAACTGACTGAGAATGAGGGGCAGAGCGGCTCAGTGTAGCAGTAATAAAAAGCTCAGTGTAAACTACTGCACATGTATTTGTTGTATCTCAAATGCAGTAACATTTTCTTAGTTTAAGGATACATTCAAATATTCATCTTTTAAAATATACAAAATGAAAATAAAAATAACAATGAATTACAAATCCAAAATTCAAGAGATTGAAAGTATGAGACCTTTTTTTTGGTAAATGTTTTGTAGTATTTGAAGTTTATATGAGTCATTTCGAACTATATATATATATTACAAAATTACTGCAGAATTACAGAATTTTTACAGAATTCAATAGAATGAAACTATGACATCAATACAAATTTCAAACAATATTATGCACTATAAATATTCATCAGATAGACAGACAGACAGACAGATAGATAGATAGATAGATGTGAAAATAATATTAAATTACACAATCAAAATTCATTAGAATAAAACTATAGTTATAGTATACAAAATGGATACAAATAATTAAACTTAAAACTAAAGTACTGAAATAAGAACATTATAGACTAGCTTCACACAATATTACACTACAAATATTTATTTATTAATATTTATTATTATATATTTTTTTTAATTAGTCTATAATATACTACAAAATATTTAACCAAAAAATAAATAAATAAATAAATAAATAGTTTCAATTTCCAGTCTCAGTTTCCTGAATTTTGATTTTGCAATTCATTATTATTATTTTTTTGTTTTGCATATAAGATATATGTATATTTGATGTGTGTATATAAATATATAATATAAAAATGTTTATATGTTTGTTTATATATATATATATATATAACACTTTTATTTTATATTTAGCCTATTATTGCCTATTATTGTATATTTTTGTATTGAACATTTATTATATTGTATATGTTATTATAAGATCGCGGATTGGGAGTACAGCTAAGTAAATATAAATAAAATGTATTAAGACTTCGGGTCTGTGTCTGGTGTTTGACAGAATGATGGTCCGTGAAGACGTGTCTGTTTTCGCCATCAGCGAGCCTGGACCGATGACGCAGCACAGGACGCTCCTCCAATGGTGGAAGAGACAGCAGCACTCACGCGCTACTTAAAGTCAAGCAGCTCAGCTGGAGAGTGAAAGTGCCAATTACTTACCCCGAAGAAGAAGACGCTTTATCCTTATATTTATCGGGAATTTTAACAACGTAGATGGCGGCTTCAAACAAGCAGCTGACGTCGTTTTTCATAGAAGACATTTTATCCTTAAAAGAGGGTAAAAAAGATGACTTCTGCAAATCTGAGAGCGACAGAGCCGACAGCACAGACGGGCGAACAGGTACTGCACTTTGAAGACCATTTCTGAAGAAGTGCACTTCTAGCTTAGTTAGTAAAGCTTAAGCAGTTATATTATTTGCATGTCAAACTAGTTAGGCAGTTAGCTAGATAGGTATGTAGGTAAGCTGAATATGTATGCCTTACGAAAATTCACCATGGGTTTAGTATAGTAAAAGTGTAGTAACCAAGTTTTTTGTTTTTGTTTTTACTACCATTTGTATAACCACAGTTTTGCTAGGCTACAAATACCATGGTTAGCCTATACTATGGTTAGTGTAGCAGAACCATGGTTAATTTGGTAATAAGTACATGAACCGTTTTTGTTGTTTGTTTGTTTGTTTGTTTGTAGTAAAACCATGGTTAATTAGTTAGGCAGCTAGTTAAAAGTAGACCTGACATTGTATCAGTAATCTGTCAGGTTTAGATATGTTCTGAGACCAGTTTTGCTGTGAAAAAACTGTCCTTACGAAAGTTAACCATGGTTTTATTGTAGTTAAAGCTTAGTAACCATGTTTTTTGGCGTATTGATTACCATTTGTAACCACAGTTTTACTACAAATACCATGGCTAAACTATACTTAGTCTAGCAAAACCATGGTTGATTTGTGGTTACCATGGTTTAACTACAGTAACCATGTTTTTTTTTTTGGTTTTATTTGTAGTAAAACCATGGGTAATCTTCGTAAGGGGATCTCAGTCAGGTTTAGATGTATTGTGAGACCAGTTTTCCTTTGAGAAACTGAGCTTAAGCCTCTAAATGTATCGTGTACTTACGTTGACAGACTCGGAGGATGGGTCGGTTTGTCGGAGCCCTGAGGATAAATCAGAGTCGTCCGCGGATTTGGCGGGAGGCGGCGGCGGGAAGAAGAAGCGGTCGCGCGCCGCGTTCACACACCTGCAGGTGCTGGAGCTCGAGAAGAAGTTCAGCCGCCAGCGCTACCTGAGCGCGCCCGAGCGCGCGCACCTCGCGAGCGCGCTGCACCTGACGGAGACGCAGGTGAAAATCTGGTTCCAGAACCGGAGATATAAAACCAAGCGGAGGCAGCTAACGACAGACTTTCAGAAATCCGACGCCACCGCTGTGGCTGCTACAGAGGAGGACTTCTTCAGAGCTTCGCTTTTAGCGACGGTCTATAAATCATATCCATACCGGCCTTACCTGTATGACTTACACGGACTGAGTGTGTGGAGACCAGCACTCTGATGACAAGGATATTAACATAGACTTTCCCAGATTATTGTGAATAATATTCTTTATTATTATGGTGATTTTTTTAAAGTATTGTACAGCTTTGTATTCTGTGAAATAAAATATTTTTTTTGCAAAGGTGCATATGTGTGTGTTGCATGAGCTACAGGCTCAAAGTATTGTGGTCACTCCAATGACCTTTTTTTGTTTAATCATCCCCACTTCATCGTCACCTTTTTTTATTTAATTCATAAATTTAAGAAGTCCATGGACATATGAGCTCGTGCCGTTCATCATGGACAGAAAGCCACATATCTTTACCTTTATCTTGCTTTTATCTCACTTATGTTAAGGTGAATTTGTGAAATGCATTATCTGGTTAAACAGCTTAGCATACTTCTGACCTTTTACTTTAAAACGACTGAGGAACTTAAAGACTATGGATCTAAGCGTAAGAAAAATAACTGTAACTATAATAAAAATAGTGCAACTAGTCTATATGCTATATTGCATTCATTTTAGCCATTAGTTCACCACAACTTAAAATAGTTACAAATTTGAGTGTGTTGGAAGCTCATAGCCTACATGTTTGTAATATGGCCTTCGATGAGCTTAATTTAAACATTTTTGTGTTCTCTGAAGTTGTCATACTGTGGCTCTAATGTTTTTTTCAATTGGATTTCAGTAAAAGTTTTCACACATACATCATTATTCTTTTAAAAGCACTTCCTAATTCCTAAAAGCTGTCTATTGTTTAACAAGGACTGCAATTATTCTTCAGCCTGAACACTTGCCACATTCACAAGCCATGCCAGCTGATAAATCAAGAGAAGGATTCTTTTGTAAAACATGCGGGTCTGCTCAACATAGAAGTTTAACATTGCTACAAGAGATAATGATCTCAAGCGCCCCTATATCCTTCTTCCATTCAACTTAAGTTGACTTCAGCAGAGCGATAGTTTAAACCGCCTAGACCGGAGGTGGTCTGTTGTCTGAGGGATACAGGTAGGCTTCTCCTGGAAAGATGACACGATTTACCCTGTAAGAGGTGTGGTCTAATCAGTGAGTCATGAAAGCTCAAAAAAAAAAAAAAAAGGATCGCTTAACCTGAATGCTAAACTGATAAATGCTGAAATAATAACTGAACCATATGGTTTACACACAAAATCCCCATCCTTCTGGGAATATTATGTTTGCTATACTTTTCCTTCAGGAAGCAACTGCCATGCAGGTCATCAATCACCTGTCTTTAAAAAGCTCTCAGGCATAATCAGACCTCTTTAGCTATTTCTACAAAGAAATGTCTCAGTAAGTATGTGGATTACATGAAGAGCAGTAGCATGTTATTAGCATGCATATTACTATCATATTGGTTGTTTTTAGTGCTTATAAAGCACATATTAATGCCTTATTCTGCATATTTTAGATCCCTTGATCTCTACCCAATACCTAAACTTAACAACTTACTAACTATTAATAAGCAGCAAATGAGGAGTTTATTAAGGCAAAAGTTGTAGTTAATAGTTAGTTAATGGCAGTTGGTCCCTAAAGTTGGTCACTGTAATTGTACAGAAAAGGACCTATAAATTGCCATTAGAGTAAAATTAATGAACCTAAACACAGGAGCATGATGAAAATGCTGATTTTAGATGAAAATTTCAGATGGCACTTAGAGGCTTTGCATCTGAACTCTTCATATATATATATATATATATATATATACAAATATTTATTATATATTATATTATATTATATGCTACACACACACACACACACACACACACACACACATGTAATGATTACCTGGCTGTATGAGCATATAATATAATATAATATCAAATCATATCATATCATATAATATATGCTCTTGTCTTACTGCATAACTTTACACTGATGTTGCTGCAAGAATGTTTATTTTAAGTAACCGTTCCCATTTGTTGTATGACTGGTGGAAATTATTTATTATTTCAAACATCAGTCAGATGACAGAAATTCTCCACTTCCCAGCTGAAACGATTCAAACCAGTTTCAGCTATTATCTAAAACTCAAACCTGTCTGGTGGAGTCTGACTTTGACATCAAACTCGTTCTGGATTTGGCCCCTTTCTTTCAGTTGAAGCTTGTAGATCCACCCAAGCAGGGCATATCCACCCTCATATTTCTATCTCCACAACAATGTCATGCCACTTAATAATAGTAATCTGTGTGGTGACATTGTTTTGGTCTGTGAGATAAGCACGGCCCGTGATACAGGGGTTCTCCTCCGTACAGAGCGCGGGTTCACCTAATGCCACCCACTTGGCTCGGCTCCAGAGAAACTCTGGAATTTTCTGGGCCTATCCATTTCTGTCTGTTCGTATCAATATCCTCACTTTACCAAAATGTGTTCTCTGTTACACCCTAATTTACCCATCAAAGACTACCTCTGATATTGTACGCGTAAACACATGGGTATTCGTTGTGATGTCATGTGAAAACATTTATGGGATTGGCTTCAATGCCATTCTCTTGTTAAATATGTTAAATATGTTAATCAATTGGCAGAGAGAATTAAATGTACACTGCTGTTATTATTGTCAACAGAGTAACAAGCAAACCTTTTTTAAGTCTTGAAAAAAGCCCAACAATTTTGACTGACAGCTAAAGGGATAGTTCACTCAAAAAATTAATTTCTGTCGTTATTAAGTCACCCTCACGTTGTTACAAACCTGAATGACTTTCTTTATTCTGTGGAATACAAAAGGAGTCTTCCTGCCTCTGCTTTCCTTATAAGGACATTTCACTGCTTCTGACTTCTGACAATCTCCTAAATAAATAAATAAAAGATTTTAAAGAATAAAAAAAATATTCACTGATAATCTTCCTGCAGTTCTGAAATCTCATTCATGCAGAATTTGGCATTCCAGGTTTATCACCGTTGATTCTTGCCTGTGTAGTATATCCAAACTGACTGTTAATTTAGGTATGTGAATACATTTAATGGATAATGAGGTTTGAAAGCTGGATGGGAAGATTTTCAATGAATACTGAAATCAAATAACACTGAAACTCACACAAAAGTATCATATGACTTTAAAAGTCTTGGAATACAGATCATGAGTCATATCACATATTACAGCTTTGTCATATCTAAACAATAAATAAATAAATAAATAAATTAAATTGAAAAAGTGTGTGTGTGTGTGTGTGTGTGTGTGTGTGTGTGAACAACATCCAGGACCACAGTACCTGTACAGGCCTGCGTCACTCATGTCAAAGATAGCTGTTTTTCTCAGAAGAACCTGCTGTCAAGCCACACCCTATTTATTCATTTTGTCTACTTGTCAAAATGCATTATGTAAAATGTTCTTACCCAGTAATTGCTAAAGTACTTGTCTACAGTGCATAATTTATTGCCTTTCAACTTCTGCATGTTAATGACCGGTATTACTAGATTACTTGAGAGGAAATTGGAAACATTTATTTGAAGTCTTTGGTTTGCAAAACGCTTTCTTGTGCCAGTGTACTGTGGTGAACAAGAGATCTGAAATCTCGGCTCTGTTAAGTTTCTGAGTCTCTACAGGTGGAGGTCAAAGTAGGTGGAGCTGCTGACCCCCAGGTGTGACGGAGAACGAACAAAGCTCTCGATCATGACTCAGTCACCTCATCTAACACCTGCCAATCAAAATAGACTGCACTCTCACGCAAGTACGGGTGGAGTTAACTGTTCGATGAAACACTCCAGAATAGGCCTATATGCTGCTCCATACTGAGACAGTTTTCACTTCTGAAATGGTGAATTTGGTACTGTTATGTTTTTGAAAGATGTCTCTTATGCTTACCAAGGCTGATTTTATTTGATTAAAAATGCAGTAAAAACAGTATCATTGTGAAATATTATTGCAATGTGAAATAAATTCTTTCTATGTTAATATATTTTACACCGTAATTTATGTGATTTAAAGCAAAATTTTCAGCATCATTACTCCAGTATTCAGTGTCCCATGATCCTTCAGAAATCAATCTAATATGCTGATTTGCTGCTCAAGAAAGATTTCTTATCACTATCAATGTTGAAAATAATTGTGCTGCTTAATATTTTTGTATTAAGCATCCTTTGATGACTAAAACGATCGAAAGACCAGCACTTATTTAAAAATTAGTATTTTTTTTTCATGTTAAAGCCTGACACAGTGACTCCTTATTAGATAAATTATGATCATAAGAAGGAAAATAAATGAATTAATGTTAAATACCTGATATTAAATAACAAACATACTTTCAGTCTCAACACTGGATATAAACACGGAAGAAGAAGATCTTTTCAGAAAGTATCTCAGCAGTGCCATAAACTATGCTTAAAATAGCCTGCAGTCAAAAGTTTGAGATTTCAAAATGAAATATTTATTTGCAAATTCTCAAAAATGATCTGAGCTTCAAATCAGCTATTTCAACATTGATTTTATAGCTCTATGCTTGTACTGTATGTCAACAATTGGCCATTTTCATAGGAGAAACATCTGAGACAAAGTGTTTTATGTTGCTTAAAAGAACTGCATTCTTCACATGCACGTCTCTTGAGCTATGAAAGAGAAACATTTGAGTAATTTTCCTCTGTACATCTGCCATTGTACTGTTTCATGTGGCATTAAACTGAAATTAATTTTCGAGACAAGTGGCTGCATCAAATTCTTGACAGTTTATTACTAGTTGACTGACATCCAAAACACTGCCTAAGCCATCTCGCATTTCACATTTATTCATCCAAACCATTACCCACTCAACGACAACATTTCAGATCATTTCCCCTGATCTCTCCTCAGTGTGGTGGTTCTCTAAGCGACGGCCTTTGGGAGGAAGATGCTGTAGTCTGCGTTTAGGGGTAAACAGGATTATAACCTTTGGGTCCAACTGATCCAGTGTCTCAGCCACTTTGGCTCCATCATTAAAGGATTAGAAGTGTTGGAAACCCTGATAAAGAAGGTTCACATCCCTCTCTGTCTAGCACACGCAGCCATTATCAGTCGAGTGACAGCGCTTCTGGAGGGAGGGTGGCCTTCTCTGAGTGTGGATTAAGACATGTTGTTGTTTCCGTTATTCACATCCGTAACATCTGCGGGTTCAAGCCCTGAGTAATGTCTATTTGCAATACAATTAGAGACAAAGATAAAAATCTCTGGCAAAATGGCAGATCTTGTAGTAATGCCAGCTTTGAAAAGCACAAATGTCCCTGAAAATGAGAATGGTCATCACTTGGTCAACATACATGCATATGTATATATGTATATACAGTCATGGCCAAAAATATCGGCACCCTTGGTAAATATGATCAAAGAAGTCTGTGAAAATTAATCTGCATTGTTCATCCTTTTGATCTTTTATTTAAAAAATTCACAAAAATCTAAGCTTTCATTGGATAATAAGAATTTAAAATGGGGGAGAAATATCATTATGAAATAAATGTTTTTCTCAAATACATGTTGGATGCAATTATTGGCACCCCTAGAAATTCTTATGAGTAAAATATCTCTGAAGTATATTCCCATTCATATTCACAATTTTGAGCACTCCGGGGTGATTATGAAGATGAAATTATCCAGCCATGGCTTCCTGTTTCACAGAAATATAAATAGGAGGGGAAACAAAGCCCAAATTCCCTTAATCATCCATCACAATGAGAAAAACCTAAGAATGTATTTATGATGTGCAGCAAAAGATAATTGAGCTTCACAAATTAGTGAAGTGGCTTTTTGAAATGGATATTTTTGACCATGACTGTATATATATATATATATATATATATATATATATATATACCTTATAATTACCTTATTGTAATTTATATATAAATTGGTGATTTTAAATGTTTTTACTCTCACTTCTTTTGAATTTAATGCAGAATAAAGTTGATAAAAGTATTAATTTTAATTACACTGTTAATTGATTATATATTAAATCTTCTGTGTTTAGGCTGTCTGAAGAATTGTTTCTGTCTTTTCAAGTAAATCCAGAGTGATTCCCTTGTGTGGGTCATGCATTCTGTTGTTGAACTCAACATTCGTACAAAAATACACTTCCTGCTGACTCGCTAAAGCATTTGTAAGACAAATGTCTAAAACCAAACATTTTTGTAAAGCATGTAATATTGGTAAGTGATCAGCAAACAAACGTGATCCGCTTCCTCTGTAGGAATGATTTAGGGTTTTGTGTGTTTTGTGACAGCATGTTGAGTCTGAAAGATGAAGACAGAAACCCGTAAACAAGCTGATAAGGGTCAGCGGTGTAAGGTCTGCTTATGGGAAATACAGGTTTTAAACAGGGTGTCAGGCCAGCATTCAATGAACAAACCATTGCAATTTTCTTTGAAAAAGGAACTTTTCTTAGACTGATGGCTAACTGTATTATTGATGGACATTTCTCATCTGATTTCAGATACTCAGCATTCTATTGATTGTCTTGTTCTTCACTCACACCTTCAAACACACTATAGAAACACATCACATGACCAGAACATTTCGATGAGCCTCATTGTTGTTCTACTTTGCTTTTAGCACACACACCCTCTGTGAAAACACTGCAGCAGATCTGAGCAGCAGGGAATCCTCACCTCTAATAAAGCTCTATTCAGTGATTGGGTGAGGTTGTCATTCTTTCCAGTGATGATTATTAGATATCGTTCCAGGGAACCACACCTGACCTGACTGTCAACATTGCGAACGCGTCCATTATCACCTGTTCTGATGGGGAAAATCTGATGCTTTTTTGAGTGTTAGAAAGTCAAGTTTGCTTGAAGCCGATGCTTGACAGAAGTGCCTGATGATGACCTCCTGCACATGGCCATCTCTGCTTCATGAATAAGCCTATGCAGAATTCAGCACCAGAATGATAGGGGGTTTCCAAGGGTGTTCTGGGTGGTTTCTAAGGGGTTCTTAGGGTGTCCTAGGTAGTTGCTTAGGTGGATGCTTTCTGACACCTTCTAGGGTGTTCTGAGTGGTTGCTTTTGGGCTTCTATTGTGTTCTGGGTGGTTTCTAAGGGGTTCTTAGGGTGTTCTGGATGGTTGCTTACTGGCACTTTCTAGGGTGTTATAGGTGGTTGCTAGGGGGTTTCTTCTAGGGTGTTCTGATTTGTTGCTAAGGGGGTTTAAGTTGTTTTTTTAGCTGGTATCAGAGTATGTGAGCGAAGTGGAGTGAGAGTGGAGAGGTGTGATTTTTGACTGGAGCAAGGAATGGATTTTTTGAAAGTCAGAGCGTTGTGGTTTTCACTCTCTCCGAGAGTGCTCCACTACTGCTCCATCACGAGCACAATTAATGCCAACAGCCCATAATATAACTGCATTTTATCAAGAATTCACACATTAAACATCATAGCAAGCTTGATAGATATGTGTATCAGTCAAATCAGAAAGTCCTGTCCTGTGATTTATCAGCTTAAAAATGGAAAAGTTACAACATATTCTTTCTGTTTCTGAAGTAACTACAAACTTCAGCTTTGCCATAGTAGAGACGATGCACAGACAAGGGAGTTAATGGGTGTCATATGATGCGACGTCAAGTTTTCCTTTCTCTTTGGAGTGTTACAAGCTGTTTGTGCAGAGATAAGATCTCTGAAGCTGCAAAGACTAATATCTCAAAACCAAAGAGATATTCTTTATAAAAGTTAAGACTCGACCACGCCCCCCTAAAACGCCTCATTCAAACACACCCCCACATGTCTACGTCATGGTGTGGGGAAATTTGCAAAACACCGCCCAAATGTATACGCAATGAAAGAAGGCGGGACTATTATTCTCGCTGTAGTATTGTTGTTGTGTTTCGTTGTGAAAGCAAAACTACTTTGTTTGGGCTTCCAAAAGAGGACACAACTAGAAATCAGTGGTTAAGTTGTATTTACAACACTGTTCCAGAGCAGTACAACCCAAATATTAGAGTGTGTGCAGCGTATTTTACAGAGGACTATTTCCTGAACCTGGCAGTAGCCTGCCAGCTGTCCTCAAAGGCTGTTTCTATAAAGTGGGGCAATTCCAACTTTGAAAGGACAGTCTGGCGCTTCTCACTCGCAGCCTGTAAGTACGTTTCTGCCACTGACGATTCAAACGCGAGTTTTGAGCAGTGTAGAGTAGTGCTTGTTTGTCGTTTCTCTGATCACAAATGCAGACATGGTAATGTTTATGCAGCATGGCGCAACGCGACACGTAAAAAGACAGTATAAGTCATTATAATCAGTAAATATGTCCCCACTGGATCCAACAAATGCCTTGTTTATAATCGGTTTTATTGTTTTTGTGTCGTCGTGCCGGGACACGGCATCACAACATGGTAAGGGGCGTAACATTTCCGTCTCACGCTTGAGGTATTCGGCCAAACACAACGCACTGGATAGCTGGCCAATCAGAGCACGCCTCGCTTCTCAGAACCATGAGCTTTGTAAAAATCGACGCGTTTCAGAAAGGCGGGGCATAGAGGAGCAACAATAATGTACAGTATGTGGAAAATAATGTGTTTCTGAACCTTAAACCACATAAACACATTGCATTACACCAAATACACAAAATAATGTTCTTTTTAGCAACGTCATATGACCCCTTTAAACATTCATTTAAAGGGTTAGTTCACCAAAAAAAAATTCTGTCATTAATTACTCACCCTCATGTCGTTCCAAACCCGTAAGACCTTTGTTCATCTTCAGAACTCAAATTAAGATATTTTTGATGAAATCCAAGAGCTCTCTGACCCACCATAGACAGCAATGTAACTTAGATGTTTTATGGCCCAGAAACATAGCATAAGGACATCGTAAAAATAGTCCATGTGACATCAGTGGTTCAGCCATAAGCTACGCGAATACTTTTTTATATATTTTATATGTTGAATACTGTATTCAACAGTTCTTCAGAATTGGGTCAGAAAGCTCTCGGATTTCATCAAAAAATATCTTAATTTGTGTTCTGAAGATGAACAAAGGTCTTACGGGTTTGGAACGACATGAGGGTGAGTAATTAATGACAGAAGTTTAATTTACAACGTTAAAACTATTCTTCTAGTATTGTGTATTTATTTATTTTTTGTTTAATATAAGTTCTGAACAGAACTTTGTGATATGTCAAAACATACTGAAATACTTTAGCTGCAAATTTCGAGCGAAGGCGGAGCAGTCTTTCTGATCAGTTGAGCGAGAAGTGGAGCGACGAGCGGGAAATGGTGAACCTGGAACGGAGTGATAGACCTTTTTCACATTTCCAGGTTTCTCAGCAGTGGTAGTCGTCATGGGTAAATTTCGAGAGCAGTGAATGAGAGAGTACCACAAATATATATTTTTTGCATTCCCATTTGCTCAAATAGCAAAAGAAAAACTCCACAATAGTGTTTTCACGACTTTCAAAAAAAGAAAAAAAATTGAGAGAGACAGATAATGGCAGTCAGAAGAGAAAACAATATCAAATTTACCGTCCCTCCCATAGACACTGCATTAGAAACACCCTCACATTAGCGTTAACTAGTTTTTTTTTGCAATCTGATGCAAAGGTGATAAAGTATAGTTTTACAAATAAACAATTTTGAGTATTTACGATGCTGATGACCGTTGAAACGTGCCATCACAGTGTTGTGAAAAGGGTCCATTACTGAACGCCACATTATACCTGGGTGGCCAGCTGTTCTCCCAGCCATGCCAAAACCCCTTTAAAACCACTCAACAAAACCAGTTCAGACTTAGGCCAGTTTAGGCCAAAGTGCAATATATAATAGCTTGTTCAAATTCCTAATTCAAAATAATATGAGCGAAAGTAGTAGCGTTGCTCGCATTAGCAAATACCAAAACTAACCTCCCATTATGCTCTATTTTTAGTTGCATTTTTTTTTTAATCATTTTGACCGAGCAAGGGGTGATGATTGACAAAATAATGTTTATCTCAACAAAGACGCTAGCAGGTGAGACCTTCATAGCCTACATGGAAGACTTCCACTTTGTAACACATGCTTCATGAACCCTAAGCTATGACTGCGATACTGCTAAAAACATTATCTTTCTTTGTTCGCTAAGAGTGCTTGTGTACAAAGAATGCATTAGCGTACAACCAAGCATAAGGAGCAAGCACATGTTTGTATCATTCTTCAACGAATGGCTAGAATTCCAGCTGTGCCGCAGCTTCGTACTGATAAAAGATAGTTTACAGCCTGCCCATGAGTCTGTGTTTAAATGTCTGAGAATGAGACTATGAGGTGTGTGATTGTATGCGCTCCGACCGACCCTCTCAGGAAAGACCAGTCACAGGATCACACCAGCCCTGACCTTTGACCCCATCAGGAGTGACCAATCATGCCCAGGCAGGGTCAGAGAGCTGGGGGAACACAGACGTGGCTCTTTGACTGTCGACGTTATCATGACTGATTCACGTATTGCTCTACCCAGCAGCCCTGTTACAGGCCATTTAGCAGCATGGAACAGACAATAGTATTAATCAGATGCATGACCTATACAGACACTCACCAGGACATTTGAGTAGAAGACATTCCAGTTATTATTATTATCTCACCTCAGTAGTGGCTTCTTTGAATAATTTTACATTTTAAGACAACTATATTAGCAGATGTTTCTATTGATTTTCCTCAATAACACTGGCTAATGAACCTTCA
The DNA here is from genome assembly GCA_021397915.2 of Tor tambroides. Lineage (NCBI taxonomy): Eukaryota > Metazoa > Chordata > Actinopteri > Cypriniformes > Cyprinidae > Tor > Tor tambroides. The sequence continues at coordinate 46,932 of JAFVLL020028174.1, forward strand.
TGCTTTTCAAGCGAATTCTTACGAAATCAGCACATTGCAAAACAGTTACAGTTTCTAATGAAACTGGGTTGGTTATTCTGAATGTTTCAGAACTATGTTGTGCAAAAACTCTTCAGAGCAATTGATTTCTCTTGAATTTATAGATTAAAAATCAGTTAATTTGAGTTTAAATTTTAAATTAGACATTTCAATTCTTTAACAACAGCATATGGTGGATAGGTCACTCAGAAGTGAACATTCAGTCGTCATCTGTTCACTCTCATATCTTTTCACTCTTCCATGGAACTCAAAAGCTTTTATTTATACTGAATGCTAGCTCCTCTTTTCCATAATATAAACTTCTTTTATTATGTTTGTATAATTTATTTTTGTGCATTTTTGACCATAATAGTTCCTGGTGCTCATACACCTTTAACCTTTTCTTGATTGTGAGAAACTTGTATTTTATATCATTTGTAGTGTACCAAAATCTTAAAAGTATATATATTAGTGCTGTCAATCGATTAAAAAAAATTACTAATTAATCGCACATTTTTCTAAAATTAATCGCGATTAATCACGATTAATTCCACCTAACATTAAAGTTTTTAAATATATTTTTATATTGCAATACTTTCGCATTCAATCTTCAAATGTACAACGTACAAACAACATAAAGACAGTATATTTTTAATATTTCTTTAATGGCATCTTTTTTATGATTGAAGGCCAGCATCACTGATATCAATACTACTGATGTCTCTATAAAATAGTTTTTTCCCCTGAATATTTAACCATTGACTGTAGCCAGTCAGCATTACATTATAATTTAGATCTATAAATTTGAACATTTATTAGACTTAACTTCTAATTTAAGTGAACTTAAAACAATCAT
>JAFVLL020028175.1:0-99236 GCA_021397915.2 Tor tambroides
GTGAAAATCCCAGTAGATCAGCAGTTTTTGAAATACTCAGACCAGCCCGTCTGGCACCAACAACCATTCCACGTTCAAAGTCACTTAAATCCCTTTTCTTCCCCATTCTGATGCTCGGTTTGAACTTCGTCGTCTTCACCACATCTAGATGCCTAAATGCATTGAGTTGCTGCCAATTGATTGGCGGATTAGCAATTTGTGTTACCAAGCAATTGAACAGGTGTACCTAATAAAGTGGCAGGTGAGTGTATATGTAACATTACAGATCTTTCACAAGGAGGGGTTGTATTTCAAAAACAACTGCAGAAACATGTTATAAGTGGTCCATTTGGTCTGTTTCATGTAGTATGCACATATAATGTGTAAATGCAATACAACAGTATGCTTTTAATTTAATGTAGGCTACATTAATATAGAAGTCAACATTTGAAGTGGGTCAAAAAAAAAAAGTTAAAGTTTTCCTAAGACAAGAACGGGTGGTGGTGGTGGTGTTGTTGTTGTTTTTTTTAGGGAAACTTTGATGAAAGGTTTTGATCCACTTCAAATGTTGGCTATTGTAGATTAATTTGTTAGTTTATGATGATGATTCCAAATCATACACATTCAATTGAATTTGACACAGGTTAACTTCACTCAAAGTGTAGTAACATCTACAAGCAATATGAATGTTCCTGAGCTAAATTTCAACTGTCCCAGATAAGGGTTTGAATACTAAAGCAATGGGATCATTTATGTTTTTTATGTATAATACATTTGCAAAGATGTTAAAAACCTGTTATTTGATTTGTCATTATGGTGTGTGGAGTGTAGATTGTTGTGGGGAAAAAAGTAATTTAAAGCGGTTTAACGTAAGGCTGCAACATAAAACTTGAAAAAAAAAAATGAAGGGGTTTGAATACTTCTGCAAGGCACTGTGTGTGTAATATATATATATATATATATATATATAAAATCTCTAATTTCGATGTACATTTAATCAAATTTTCATATTAGCTTATTATAATTTTATGCTTTAACCAGAATCTTTATTAACAGAGTGACTCAAACATGGAGCGTGTGGCACATGCTTTAGGAGAGGCCTGTGTTCGACTGCATCTGGCGGAGCCACTAGTATGCCGAGAAATCACTGAGCTCTTCCGAGACGATGTCATCCGTGTGCTTCAGGAGTCCGTCCTCTGGCCCTCAGAGGCTTGTGCTATACTGGTTGGACCTACGTGTGGCCATTTTGATATTTATGCCCCCTGGAATGTGTCCCTGCCGGGTGTCCCCAAACCCCCAGTTAAACCGCCCACCCCTCCCAAACTGGGCTCTCCACAGAGCAGAATCCTCTTCCTCACAGATATCCACTGGGATGCGGAGTACGCTGAAGGCAGTCTTGTGGACTGTAAAAGGCCATTGTGCTGTCGAAATGACTCTGGAAGGGCCAGTTGGAAGCACACTGGAGCCGGATACTGGGGCACATATGGCGACTGTGACCTGCCTCTGCGCACAGTTGAGAATCTTCTCCAAAATTTAGCCAAATCTGGCCCATGGGATTGGGTGTACTGGACAGGAGACATTCCAGCACACAACATCTGGTCTCAGACTCGGGCACAACAGCTGAACGAGCTTGTCACCATCACTAGACTCATACACAAACACCTGGGGCCTAATGTAACCGTGTACCCGGCGGTTGGCAATCACGAGAGCACACCGGTGAATAGTTTCCCACCTCCGTTTGTACATGGGAATCGGTCGTCCCACTGGCTTTATGACACCATGGCTGAGGAGTGGGCACCCTGGCTGCCAAAGGAAGCCCTGGAGACGATACGGTAAAGTACTTATGGAAAAGACTTTATAACAGGGGTCACCAGACACAAATCCTGCAGATTTTAGCTCCAACCCTAATCAAACACACCTGAACCTGAACCAGCTAATCAAGGCCTTACTAGGCATACTTGAAATTTCCAGGCAGGTGTATTGAGGCAAGTTGGAGCTAAACTCTGCAGGACTCCTGCCCTCCAGGACCAAGTTTGGTGACCCCTGCTTTATAAGTTATTTTGGCTAAGTCTGTCACATAAATTAACATCACATTTTGATGTAACTGAGTATTGTCACTGATAAATACATAATCAAATTATTATTATTGTTGTTGTTGTTCTTACCATTTAATTATATTTTTATTTATATTTTATTTGTAATATAATACCATGATATTATTTTTTATTATTATTATTATTATTATTTAATTACTGAATTCTTTTTATTATTAGTAGTAGTAGTAGTAGTAGTAGTAGTAGTAGTATTTAATCATGTGGCTTTTTGATATGTATGCCCCTGGAATTTATCTTATTTGTTAATAAGATAAATAATAATAATAATAATCCATCATCATCATTATTTATTTATTTACTTTACTTACTACTTACTTACTACATATAATCATGTTGCAATTTTGATATTTTTGCCCCCTGGATCATATTATTGTTGTTGTTGATGTAGCCATTTAATTATATTTTTATTAATTACTTTATTTTTATTACATTATTTTATTTGTAATATATCGTGGCTATTTAGATATTTATGTCCCCTTTGACATATTTTATTGTTGTTGTTGTTTGATGTAACCATTTAATTATATATTTATTAAATACTTTATTTTCATATTAATTCATTTGTAATATAATGTCATGTGGCTATTTAGATATTTATGTCCCCTTTAACACATTTTTTTTTCTTATTGTGGTTATTACTACTATTTAATTATTTTGTATTTATTATTTTATTATTACTACTATCATTATTGTTACCATCAACATACACTTTATTTATATATTTATTTATATATAATGTGTGTTTTGTCTTCTCTAGGCTTGGAGGGTTTTATACGGTTGAAGTTCAGCATGGTTTGAGGGTGGTGTCCTTGAACATGAACTTCTGTGCACGAGAGAACTACTGGCTGATGGTGAACTCTACAGACCCGGCGGGTCAGCTCCAGTGGCTCATAAATATACTACAAGAGTCAGAGAACAAGGGAGAGAAGGTACGAGAAGTTTACAAACATTAGAAAATAAGATGATTTCTGGTTTCTCTGATAAGAACATAAAACAATCAACGATGTTGAAGACGCTTCCTCACTGCAGCAGTTTAACAAGTTGCATTGTTAGTGTTTGTGGGTTAGAGGTGTTTAAACATCCAGGCAACTGATCACGAGTCAGACCAGCTAGAAGCGGATGTGTGACCATTTCAGTTTTTAACCTGCAATTTTGCTGTTGCGCTTTCGTTTGTATTTGGACATTATATATTAGATGTCAATGATCCTTCTACTACTTAATGTTACTCAAATGATTCTTCAATTCTTTTTTTCTCGAACCAAAAATCTTGAATATCTTGAATTTGATTTGTTTGCAGGTTTTTTGTTTTTTGTTCTGTTTTGTATTTTTATTTTATCTTTTTTTTTGTTTAATAACCAGAACTAACCAAAGCGCTATCTGTCTCTGCTGGTCTCTCTCAGGTCCACATCATTGGTCACATCCCCCCAGGACTCTGCCTGAGCAGTTGGAGTTGGAATTACTATCATATAGTGAACAGGTCAGTCACACCTTTTTTTTTTTTTTTTTCTTCCCCCCCGTGAACACACAGTATGGCCCGTCCTGCTGTACACGAGTTCACTTTCATCTGTTATAACCCATAGCTGAATCAACACAACTACGTGACTGTGGAGCTGTTGTAACCCTTTAGGCTGCAGTGTCTTTTATGATCACAAGTGTTATATTGTTGTAAAAATGGGTCATGTTGACTGTAAATGCCTGGTTTTGAGATAATTGTATTTGCCATTTGCCATATGTACTGGGAGGTGTATGTAACCCATTGGTTAATGGTTCACTTTAGCAAGCAGTCTGGTTCCTTCCTCTATACTTCTTTCATTTTCCAGATATGAATGCACCATAACTGGTCAGTTTTTTGGACACACGCATGTCGATGAGTTTCAGATGTTCTATGATGAAGATACATTGACCCGTCCACTAAGTGTGGCTTTCATCGCGCCAAGTGTGACCACTTATGTCAACCTGAACCCAGGTACTCACTGTACCATTTTATTTTATTATTTTAGTTTTTTTATTTATTTATTTTTAATAGGTTTATTTTTGATTTGGCATGTAGGTATTTTTTTGTAGTTCTTTATTTTAGGTCCTTATTTATTTCATTTATTTATTTAGAAGAAAATAATACTTTTATTCAGCAGATATGTATTAAATTTATCAAAAGTGACAGTAAAGGCAGTAAGTGTTATAAAAAAAAAAGTTTAAAAAGTGTTATTCTTTTGAACTTTATTCGTTTTAATTTTATTACTGTTTTGTTTTTTTTACTTTAGCAAGTGGCTATTTTTAGTTTTAGCATTGTTTTATTTTATGTAGTTTTTATGTTTTATTTTAGTGTTTAATTATATTTATTTATTGTTTTAACATTGTTATTTTTATTTTAGCATTTAGTTATTCACACAAAATTGTGGCTTATGCTATAACTTGCTTTTTTATGGTCAGGATATCGCGTATATTACGTGGATGGAAACTACCCAGGCAGCAGTCGCATGGTTTTGGATCACGAGACTTTTATTCTCAACCTGACTCTGGCTAACAACCAGCCTTCAAAACCTGACCCCAACCCGTCATGGACCTTACTATACCGTGCATCTGAGGCCTACGGTTTGTCCACACTCTTCCCATCAGACATGGACGCTTTGATCAAAGTTATGAAGAAAGATGACCGTGTCTTCCAGCACTTCTGGTACCTCTCCCATAAAGGCCACGTCTCAAAGCCCTGCACAGACACTTGCAAGACATCACTAATCTGCCTCCTGCACAGCGGACGATACGACCTTCTAACGCAGTGTGACGTGCTACACAGAGATAAACACTCTGTTAGGAAAACAATGTGTTGAGAAAATGAGTAAAATATGAGCCATAGAGTTCTAATGGGTTTAATACCACGCCAATATCACAGACACTTTCATTTGAGCATTTGCTACATTTGTCCTTGAGATCATCAAAAGCTGACTTGCTATGGACGATGTTATTAAAAGCTTGACCTTATCCGGTCAAGATAGAGTTAAAAAGTCAGCCGTTCTCGTACAGATGTGTACTTTAGAGCAGAGAACCAAAGTAAAGTGTTACTGGTTGAAAGTGGAACAGGTAGTGACTTCACTGAATCATGTGGTGTGTTAGTGCCTCATAAAAACCACAACTGCTCAAACGTCTCAATCCTCATTCTCACTTATGTGGTTCAGTGTGTTTTGCGTCACTCTCGATTGGATTGTGGTCTGCCACTTTAGAAGTGTTTTGTGTTATCACTTCCTGCATTGACCTATAGTTTGCACACTGGATTCTGTTGAAGGGCTGTTGTAAAAGATAATAGTTTATTAATTCAGCCCCAAGTCGTTAAACTTAATTGTTTTAATTGCTAATGCAATGATGAAGAGATTCTGTAATCGTGATTCTATGTGTGAAATGTCACAATTGCTGAAAATAATTGTGCAATTATAGTGGGATTTTATGAATGTTGAAATGGATTGTCTTGAAGATCTTGATAAGTAAATAAATATAAAATATTTTGCAAGGTGATTTGTTTAAAGATTTAAGCCACGGACAGTACTGTTCAAAAGTTTGGGTTTGCAAAGTTGTTGAAAGTAATTTTTTCGAGCAACTATGCATTAAATGAATAAAAAATGACATGTTAATGTCACAAATTTCTGTTCCAAATCAATGCTGCTCCTTTGAACTTTCATGAAATTATTTTGGGGGTGGAAATGTATTGCAGATTCCACAAAATTAAGCAGTAGCCTACAACTGTTTTCAACTGAAAATGAAAAAAGGTAACAAATCATATCAGAATGATTTCTGAAGGATCATGTGAAACTGAAGACTGGATTAATGATTCTAAAAATTCTGCTTTGCTTCACAGGAATATATTACATTTTAAAATCTATTCGACTAGAAAATAGTTATTTTGTAACTGACCCTTCGCAAAGGCCCGCCCCCCCCTTCCGACAGCCCACACATCATTGTGGAGCAAAGAGGACACTGACAACACGCCGACAGATAACACAGACCAGGTTACTTTTTTCACAACTAAAGTCTCAGCTTTCAAGTTGGTCATTTTGTAAGAAATTCATACAATAAATACCGGTTTTTGTCTCTTTAATGTGTCGCGACAGATCGCTGAAGAGCATTCAAGCGGCACGTGAGCCAACCATTTCTTCCTCTGTACTAGCATGAAATAAACATCAGAAGGTTTCTTGTTTCAACCACAGAAAGACGTCAATACACTATTTTTCAAGTCCATCGACGTTAATCTACTGTCTGGTTTGTTTCTTGGACAAAAGCTGGCAGATTCGGCGTTATGATTGGCCAGTTCGCCTGTCAGTCAAACTGTTTGAGCATGAGATGTTCGAAACTTTTAAACGGTAGTGTTTTGTATATTTAATTGATTCTCATCAACGGCAATAAGTGTAAGTCTCATGGCTGCTATTACTCCGTTTTATCGAATATAAATATTCTAAATCACTCAGAACTTAAACCAAAAGGACTGTTTTCTGTTTAAATATTGAGTGTAAAGGCAATTGAAACAAGTTACCTGAAAACATTCAGTGAAACCAAAAGCATCCCGTTCATGTCAAATGTGACGCAGTGCAGGACAGAACCACTAGGAGTCAGTAGATCATGCCTGATGACAGCATGTACTCAAGAAATATTTAAACACATATTTTCCATGAGAGCAGGTGTTTGATATGTAAATTCTTTTGTTCTGTATCATTTCTTTCCTAGAATCATTTTAACTGCTGCCAAAGGTAAACAGAACCACAGTACAACTACAAAAAAAAGTACTGAGAATTTCCAATACTTTTTTTCTTCTTCAGAAAGACAACCACTGAAATAATGAAAAAAAAAAAATCTGATTCAGATATTATGTATCTGTAGGTTTATCTGGAGTGTTTACATTGGCTTCAGTTCGCAGCTTATCGTAAGTATACCTCATCTACTTATAATAAAGGACTAAAATGGTAAACATTGTCTACTGTCAGAGAATTTTCTTCTCAAGGGTCTGTGAAATACAACGTCACTCCAAAGTCTTCCTTGTAGATGTCCCAGGTCTTGGATTTGTGTGGATTGTCCAGCTCCTCCCTCGAGAGATACAGGCTATGACACAAACAACACCAAAAAGATTTCAAATCTCTAAAGAAAAAAAAAAAAAAAACTACCGACAAAAAACCCACCTGTTGTTCTCAACAAAAGAGGTGTTAAACCAGAAATAGAAAGGACAGTCCTCGTAACCCTTTGGCAAACCCTGGAAAGAAAAAAAAAAAGGAAGTTCAAGCAACAGTGAACCTCATTCAAACATTCTGCCAACACTTCATCAAATATATGAGTCAAGTAAATACTAAAATAGTTGAGACTTACAGCACTGGACTCAAACATGACCTTCACATCTCCAGTCACAACAGGCACTTCCTGTAAACTGATGACCACTGCATTGTTACCGGTGTCAGGAAACATCTGAGAAAAAAAAAAAAAAAAACACACATGACAGGACAATCGGAATGACGTGGAATGTACTGTAGGTACATAGTATTGTGCTTAGATAAGTGTTTAGTACGCCTGAAGTTGCTTGCTTTGCCCTTGTTATATAGAACAGAGAAATGTGTCAAACATGATAATCATGTCTAGCTGTAGCTACTTACCGCACAGTTCTGCTGTTTGGCACAAACACACTGGAAGACGAGCTCTCGCTTCACTATGATCTTCACCTTCAGGTCGCTTCCATTACCCTTCCCTACACCTGAACAACAACCACAGCCATGGGAAAATTACAAAGCCTCTATAGAATCTACCATAGACTTTCCTTTGTTTACTTAAAGTGAAAAATTGTAACTAAATGTTAAGTTGCATGAAAATACATTTTAATATTAAATAATTCAATATGAATATATTATTTCACGTCATTTTTAAATACAAAAAATATAATTTCATAATATATATATACATATATATATATATATATATATATATATATAAAATAGTAGTGCATATTGTGACACAAGAATCCTATTTTGAATAAACACTGTTCTTTTAAACTTTATCAAAGAATCCTGAAAAACATGTCACGGTTCCCAAAAAATTAAGCAGCACAACAGTTTTCAACATTGATTATAAATAGAATGGTTTCTGGAGGATCATGGGACACTGAAGACTAGAATAATAATGCTGAAAATTCAGCATTAGATTTTAAAGTATATTAAAATAAAAAACTTATTTTAAATTGCAATTATATTTCACAATATTCCGTTTTTTTCTGTTTTTGATCAAATAGATACAGCCTTGATGAGCATAAGAAACTTCTTTAAGAAAAACATTAAAAATCTTACTTATCCCAAACTGTTGAACGACATATATATATATATATATATATATATATCTATCTATATTGCCTATACCTGCGATGGAGTGGATTCGAATGCTCTTTATTTTCAGGCTCTTCTGAGGTGGTAGCTGACGGTTGTATTGGTTCTTCATAATCTCATAATAACCAACGTACCTACTCTGCAAGTGCAAAGCAAACAGAAAATGTATCAAAAAAAAAATAAAGACTATAAACATTCACTGGTTACTGTTGGAATCTTGGCTGCCAATCCAGCATGACACACCTGTGATGGAGTTTCAACACCCTGGAACTTCGAACTCATGCTTTTATCAGTCCTTCTTTCCCCAAAGTAGTCCAAACTCTCCTGTAAGATGGTTTAAAGAAAAATGTAGCTCAATCTTGGATGAGAACGGCTCTATATGCAAACATGGATGAGCAGACTGTACCTGCGCACTCTCAAACTGGTCGCTGTCAATGAGCCATGTGCACACCATAGTCCCAGTCCGCCCTATTGAACAAAACCCAACCATTACACACTTCAGTCAAGACTGTATTAACAAACAACCCTGAAATGACAGACCTTTTCCTCCTTTGCAATGGATGGCGATCACATTCCTGGAGTCTGCCGCCATCCACTCCTTAACACAGGCAGTGTACCACAGCATATCTCTGATAGCATTAACAACAGACAGAGCTCCAATCAAGCCTTAAAGATGACAACATGCTTGCTAAAAACACATCTGGTGGCAGCACACTTACTCAAGTGATGGCACGTTATGGTCATCTATCATAACACGCTCCACTCTATAGTGAAAGAACTTTGGATCATAACCCTTCTCACCTGAAACAAGAGGTCAGATTAGCCACCTTCTTTATCGTCCCTTTTATAAATGATCTGTACTATCAATTAAGGTAAAATAATCTGATAGAGATCATAAAGAGAATCATCTACTCACTACAAAGGTTAAACACCTTGTAGTGATCCAGATGTTTGGTGTCCAAGAATCTAGCGACCTCCTGAAATGCATCATTTATGTATTCGTCATACAATTATTGCAATGTTTTCTGAGCAATTAAAATATGTAAACCACTTATAATTGAAATCTTCTTGTGAAGGTGTCTTACTCTGATGGGGTTCCTATAGAGTGCCTGCTTCCCAGAAGATGGAAAAGACATGGCAATGACTCTTTCTGAAGAGAAAGACGACTAATGATGAATCACCTTTGTTTGCAAATTCATTGTGATGTTGTAATAATGTTTCAAATGAATTTAAAAAGATGCATCTGATGCAAAATAAAAGAACAACCAAACCTGTGACATAAGTGAGGTCCAGATCAAATCCATCTTTTTGGTACCGTCTTTTGTTCTCAGACACCTATGAAAATTATTAGATCAAGTTTATTTATATAGCAGTTTCATAAAAAATAAAATGTTCTACGTGAGAGTGAGAAATTAAAAATAAAAAAGTGAAAAAGGCCATGTAAAATAATTTAAGAACATATAAACAAAATAAGGAAACTAAAACTAAATAAGGAAAAGAAATAAAAATGGATTAAAGTATAAGAAGAATGAAAAGTACATACACTACCAGTCAAAAGTTTGGAATATTTAAGATACATACATACACACACACACATATATATATATATATATATATATATATATATATATATATATATGTATGTGTATGTGTATGTGTGACCCCTGGACCAAAAAACTTTGCAAAATTGAGATTCATCATCTGAAATACATCATCTGAAAGATGAATAAATAAGCTTTTCATTGATGTTAGGATAGGACAATATTTGGCCGAGATACAACTATTTGAAAATCTGGAATCTGAGGGTGCAAAAAAAACAAAATATTGAGAAAATCGCCTTTAAAGTTGTCCAAATGAAGTTCTTAGCAATGCATATTACTAATCAAAAACTAAGTTTTGATATATTTACAGTGGGAAATTTACAAAATATCTTTATGTAACATGATCTTTATTTCATATCCTAATGATTTTTGGCATAAAAGAAAAAACTATAATTTTGACCCATACAATGTATTTTTGGCTTTTGCTACAAATATACCCCAGCGACTTAAGACTGGTTTTGTGGTCCAGGGTCACACACACACACATATATATATATATATACACACATATACATTTTACAAATAATATTTCACAATATTGCCATTTTTACTGTATTTTTTATCAAACACATGCAGCCTTGGTAAGCACAATTGTAAACAGATTGAAAAAGGGTATCTGCAGATTTTTTCAGACCTGCACAAATAAAATGAATACCGTATGAGCAGGCTTGAGTAATATGCTAACATATTAAACTGTAAAATGACTGTAAAAAGCATGATTTACAGTTCAGATACAGGTTTTCACAAAAACAAAAAGTTTTATAAAATGATAAACTTCACATTTCATGAATCAGAAGTATCAATTATTATATTAAACAATTATTATTAATCAATATATTTTAGCGTCTTAATTGCTCAGATTTTTATAATGCATCTTGTCGATCCACTAGTTCACATTTACAACTCTGCATGTTTTCTGTGCAAAAACACGGCTCAGTTTTCGCTTTGTCTGAACAAAAACAGCAGACGTGCTTGTTGAAAATGCAAATTCATTCTCGGCCAGCAGAGAACAGACAGAAATCCCACTCATTACCTGATTGGCTAAAAAGACACAATCAGTTATTGAAATGGCCACACCACAAAATGAGACGAACAACATTTTCTTGGTGTTTAAGTCACTCACCATTCTTCTGGTGACCTTTTCAAGCTCTTTCTTCTGAGAGGCCAGTCTGAAGGCACGTACCAGAATCAATATCCTCAGAGATCTCAGGAACGTGACCGCCCTGCAAACACACCATATTAATATTGTTATACTAATATAACAATGGGTGAAGTGTGAGCATGTTGAGGATGTGTTCTGTTAAATCTGCTGTACCTGGGAACCAGACTGGTTCCGGAAAGATCTGTGAATGCGTAGATCATGGTGACCACCAGGGTAATGACCACAATACACGCATCTATTATATTCAGTTTTGAGCTGAAATACACCTTGAATCTGAGAAAGAAGATGATTTAAGAATGTTTTTTCAGAGATTGCTAAGGAATAGATCCTGAATATGTAAAATAATACCTTTGCACTCATACTGTATATAATCAATATTATTGCTGAGCTTGTGGACCATTTAACTTATTTTTGTGCTTGAGCTCTAGGAAACTGGTTCAGAGTGATAAAAACTCATTTGGGAAAAACAAACCGGAAATGTGTTTCCTGCAGATCATTTCCGATGATGAGCAACTCATCATGTAAAGCATGAACACTACAGCTCTATTGGTTACTGACAGTCTAAAGCATTTTGTAGATGACGTTCAAATGAAGTGATGCAAGACAAAAGACTAAATTCACAAAATTACTTTGAAAAACTACTAACCCTTCCACGTATACACGGAGCACCACATCAATGAAGAAAAAGAAGGAGATGACAAGAGAAACGGCCTCCATTGCACTTCTAACATCGTGACTACCGCTGGAAATAGAAAAGTCCACAATGACCAGAACAATATCCACGATGATTAGTACCAGGCCAAAAACACTGCAAATAAGAAGAGAAGAACATAGAAAAACATAAGAAACATAGTCTAAAATCTATTTTTGAAACAAAAAACTAAAAGATTTTATAGGTCCTAGGAGCCTTTTTATGTGACATTCTGAACTAAAATGATCCCACTCACCGAAAACCAAAAGACATCACAAAAGGAGCTATAAATTTCCGGCCACGACTGAAAAACAAATCAAATGCAGAATGAGACATAAGAATATTAATCTCAAAACATCATAATGTCAACAAATTATAAGTTTACTTACTGGTACATGGTGTCTGGGTCCTCAGTCTCTTCCTTTCCATCATCGATCCGCACCTCTGCCTCCTCTTTCACCCCATTACTGCTCCAATATAGATACATAGATAAAAGATTCAACAGAACAACATTGCATCATTTTGGAAATCTAAAGCTTACAAAACATCAGCCATTAGAGTCATTTGCTAAACACACCATGTAATTCTGCTGGAAATAGTGCTGAATTACTCATTTAAAGTTGGGGGAGTAAAGGTCATGATGCTGGTGAAGTGTTAGTAACTTCAAATGAATGTTATTCACTTACCCATTAACTTCCTTGGAATCTAACCCAGGGTTGAAATGCACGGATGTCATTTTTACAGGAAAGTTATGAGTTTCTCTCTGAAAAAAATTAAATTAAATTAAACTAAAATAAACTGCAGTTTACTTAAAAATAGCATATCTACTCTTATATTTTATATATAAATGATAATTTATCAATAACAAACAGGTGCTGCACTCCTACGAACACTTATAAATTACACAATAAATTAGTTATCATTCAAACAGCACTGAAAAATAAAGCAGAACTGGGTCCAAAAAACCCAAACTTGACAAACGATGTACTTACTTTAGGCTAATAAATCCTCAGAGGGTCCAAATTCAAGGTTTCAGAGATGGATTAAAAGATTTTCTGATTAATATCCCATGGATTACTAATCCCAAATCTTGTCTGCACCAGAAAGTTTCGAAATCAAGTATGAATTCCTAAATTAACTATTTACATAAAGAAATATAACAAGTAATCATCTGTTTGTTTCAGTCTGAAACGGATGCCAGCTTTGGGAAAACCGATACAAACCAGACCGAAAGCGCATCCGGGAACACGGTTTTCCTTCCCTTTGCTCGACTCGCAGCTTTTCTGCTCCCTGAACAGTCACATATTCTTCAAACAGACTATCTGTGTCAGGTCTCCATGATTTGCTTTACGAGCAGTGACTGTCCCGTGATTTTTTGTGATAACAAAGGAAGGAGGTTCAAAGGTTAGCAATACTTTTCTTATGTTTTCCTTCCATCCACAGCCACATTCACACCGCCCCTTTCTTCACTCCTGATGCAGACGTAGCGGTTTTTAACTTCCTCGTGCGCTTAAGTTAACATGCACATAAAATCAGTATGAGCGAATGGGAACGGCGATAACAAGACAATTGCGCTGACTTAAATTCACTGAGGTATTATACTTCGCAGTGTTGATAAAATATGGTTGTAATTAAAGTGCGTGAGTGCGCACGCGCGTGATACAAGTTTTATGATGTTTTCATGGGGGCCAGATCTCCTCAGTAAATGTCAATCCTTGTGGGGACCTTTTTTTGTGGAAAGTGTTTCATAAAAGAACAAGTGATTTGAATAAATTCGTCGTATTAAAGGAAAAGTTCACGCAAAATAAAATTCTTTACTTAATTTCCTCAAGCCTTTCCAAACATGTACACCTAAATGACTTTATTTTCTGTGTAGAACTAGAACACAAATCTAGAAATTTTAAATGTAAGGACGAAAAAGCTAAATTAGCTAAGGAATGGTACTGCTAGGCCTACATTGCTAATCATAATAAAAAGGTTTTGTGTGTTTTATGGGAAACAGAAATTCCACATAAATTATAAAGAAAACAATTTTTTACTTTGTTGCTTCTGGTATGTGTGGAATGGGGGAAGATGAGGCATTTTCCTGACCCAGTAGACAGACTAATGTGGACCATGCGGAACCAGCAGTGCCTATAAATATTAGAAATGAAAGTCTGGAGGGCATTTCTTTGACACTTGATGTGGAGAAAGGTAAGAACACCACCTTTATTGGTATTTTTAAAATATATATATGCCTACATTGCTTATTTTTCTATTTATTTGCATTTAAACATTTGAAATACATGTAGGCCTATTTGTAAACATTACGATGTTGAATGCAAATTAAATGGAAGCCTATGTTTGCTACATTTTATGTGTTTTTATTCTTGGACAAGATTAACACATTTCTCCATTTTCATGTAAAGAATATTAGATGGTCATGTCACAGCTGGTGTTTATCTTGGTGTTTCATGCTCTCACATTTCTTCAAATCTCAGTAAGCTTGACCAGAAATTCTACAGTATCTAGACATTACATAGAAAAACAAAAAACAATAGAATAACGTTGCCTTTGGTTTATTGAGGCAGAAGAAGAATGCCAAATACCCGAAGTATTGAAGCTGAAGGAAGAGATTCGTAAGCTGAATAATAAATTGCTGATCGGGGAATGGAAAGTTATGCATCTGCGTAATCACCGACGCTTCAAGCTGGTTCCCAACCTGGAACTGTCACTGGAACACAAGAAGACCCCTGAAAACCACACTGAACCTTCACCCACCCTACCAAGTACTGGAGGCTCATTATTAGTTCATGACAAAGGTAATGTTTATATTTGCACTGTTATAAGAACCCTGTGCACTTTGTTAATTTGTAATTAAACCTTTTCATGATTTTATGAGAATTGATTATGAACACGAGTTGATAACATTTTGAAAGTCTATTTATATTTTAAGTAACGCAATATTTTTTAACTGTGTTATTGCTGGGGTTAAACTGACATACAAAAGGAAAAGAAAAGTACATTGTGATAAAACAGATTTAAAACTTCCAAAAAAGAAAGCTGATCTCAAAATAGTTAAATCATTATTTTTTCTGTAATTCATGTCTGTTAGATTGTTCTGAGTTATATGACAGACTAAAACCAGGGAGCGGATTCTACAGAATTAAACCCAAACCATCACTTGAACCATTCCTTGTGTACTGTGACATGGAGGATGGTGGGGGCTGGACTGTGATTCAGAAACGGATCAATGGGAAAGTCGATTTTGACAGGTAAGTCTAATGCCATGTGCAATGGCTTTGCACTAGTGAATGTTTTTATGGAAAGTTTATGTGCTTACATTCAGACCCTCATAAAGATCAGTATGATCAAATCAGCATTTCTATTCACAGGAAGTGGGAAGATTACAAAAATGGATTTGGTCATTTTCAGTCAAGCAAAGATGAATTCTGGCTTGGGAACGATCATATTCATGCCCTGCTCAGTGATGGTAAGATTTGTATATAAGCTGATAACTCTGCTTTTCTGCTCTAAAATAATATTTTTAAAATCCTCTTTAGGTGAAAATGTGATGAAAATTGAATTGATGGACTGGAAAGGAGAAAGAACCTATGCCATGTATGACAACTTCAAAGTGTCAGATGAAAAAGTATGTTTTTTTTGGTTCCTACTTTAACACTTTAACGTCTCCTATTCCATTAAATTCCTCTTTGCTCACATCATTCCTCATCTATCCTCAGGATAAGTACAGGCTGCACTACGGGATGTACAGTGGTCAGGCAGGAGATGCCCTGTCTGGAGGGGCTAATATGGTGGAGCAGTGGTCAGCCTCTCATAACGGCATGCAATTCAGTACCCGGGACCAGGATCACGATCGCTACAAGCAGGGAAACTGTGCTGTTGAGAACAGGGGGGGCTGGTGGTATAACAGGTGATGCTGAGGGCTTTCTGAACTTTACGGGCATAGCTTTTTTGTACACTAAACACTGAATCTTATGTTACCTGTTGCTTACTTACAGGTGTCATGCTGCCAATCTTAATGGGAGATTTTACAGAGGTGGAGAGTACAAAGCCAAGCATGATAATGGTGTGGTCTGGGGCACCTGGAGAGGACTGTGGTACTCTCTCAGACGCACAGCCATGAAGGTCCGGCCCAGCTCCTACATGGACAACTTAGGGAGTGGAGTAGGACCTATCGAGTAGCATGACAGCTGAACAGTCTCATCTTGCACATTTGTGTATTTTACAGTGTATTAACTATAAGATTTACAAGGCAAACCTGTGCCAAAAGTAAGAAAAGATCTTATAGGGACAAAGGAAAAGACTTATCTTAGTAAACTGAATGAATACATTGGCTCACAAAATGTTACAATTACGATTTGATATTAAGTAAAATACTATTCTTACTATTATTTGTGTAAAAGGGTAAATATAAAAAAAACAGTGCATGCAATAGCATACAGTATGCATAACATAATAAAGCAGCATCCAGCAACAAGTCTTGACTGAGATTTTGTATCAAACTATTTTTATCTTATATAGTGTATCTTTAATATGGTTGACAGTAAAAGAATCATTCAAAAAAGAAATGGACTGTGTATATTTTCACCTGTTCTCCAAAAACCTGAGAATTGACATTTTCCAGTGTACAAACAAATCCAAATGTGTACAAAATATTCTTGTGATATCGATACTGTATAAAATCCATGACAGTGGTTTGCATAAGATCAAAATGTTTTTTTTTTCAAATTAATAGTCAAAACCTCATAAATAAAAATAAAATTGTTCATAGGTTTCATTTCAAGTCTTGAAAACATTAATATAATAAAAAGAGCTTACAAAATCTGATATGTATGTCCACATAGAGCAAAATAACCTCCTACTATTAAAAACAAGTGCTTCATTCTATTAATACTTTTATTTTGAAGTTTGAGTTTGCTTCAGCAGGAACCTCCCAGAAACGCAGGTTTGATCATGTGAGTTTATGAATAGTCAGTACCTCTACTCCATCATCCTCACCCAAGTATCCAGAAATGTCCATCATGTGCTGTTCTGACTCTGTGGGACTATAGGGGGAGTTGGTGTAGTCCGCAGAAAGAGGAAGGCTGCGACAGCGTCCCCTGCGCTGCTCTGAGGTAGAAAATGTGGAACTGCGTTGCCTTTGGCAGGTAGATGAATTAGCCTCTCGTAGCTTCCTGGCTAGTATGTTTCTCTGGATGGGCGAGGGACCTCTTCTGCTCCAGTTCTGTTCTGCCCGTTCAGCGCGGTCCAGAGCAGAAGATGGACTTTGAGCCACGCGATGACGATCCACCAAGGGATCTTTTGTTGGTGTCACTGGAACTGAATCTTTTGAGTTTGACTGAGATGGGGGAGTGTCAACCCATGGTCTTCTCCTGTGGTCCACTGAGCTATCAGTTAGTCTAGGACTGGAACAAGACCAGACCTCAAGTTCAGGAAGTGTATGCTCCCAGGGTCTGCTTCTACAGCTCCCTTCGGGTAGCTGGCGAGGAGTCACCTGGGTCATGCTTCTTTCTCGGTAGGGTCGAGATGGGGGCAGCTGATTCTGGTTGTTCTCGTGGAAGCTTGAAGTTCTCCTGAAGTTGGGATTCTTGGAGTATGGCACTCTACTGCGCTCTACCATCTCCACCCAGTCAGCCGTACGCTCAAGACGATGAGAACTGGCACTGAATGAAGACTTTGGGGGGCTCAGCAACAAGTCCACCTTTTGTCTATCTGATAAAGCATTGTTTTTGGGAGGCCACGTGGGTTCTGGAAAGAGAGACCTTATGTGGAAGTGACTGCTGCTTGACTCTTCTGGGCTGTCAAGTTCTTGGGGCACTGGAGTTAGACCAGTGGGGGTTGAAGCCATTGCCTCTAGCATGGTGTCGTCGACTGGACTCTGGGACACATGGTAGACTTGAGTGGCCTCTTTTAAACCCTTTTTCTTCATCTCCTTGAGCTGCTGTTGAGCCAAGCGGTAGCCAAAAATAGGGGGAAGGATCTTTTGGCCAGAAGGAGACATCCTCTCCGGGTCTTGAGAAAGGGGAAGAGGAAGGGACATGCTCTGTTGACAAGCCAACACACCTCGGTCCGTAGGTCCCTGCTTTGCAGGCAAGGTAAGTCCCTTCTGCAGGGGAGCTGCCTGAAGACTTTCTGAGAAACTGGGTCTCTGCATGCTGCGCCCACAGATAGAAGCCTCATCTGAGTTCTTCCGACCACTGGGAGAATGAAGAGATCCACGGCGCATGGAGCTGCACTTTGGAGCACGGCAGAGTTTTCTCCACACTGTGATAAAGATGGTGGCCAGGATCACAGCCAGGCACAGGGAGATCCCTGCCACTACTACTAGATTTCCAGTTAGGGGTGAGTTCACAGCTGGCGGAGGGGTGAGGGGTGGAGGCAGAAGCTCCTCTACATAAAGAAAAAACAGAATGGACTTTATTCTAAAATGATTTGTTCTGAAAACAAAAAATGAAATAGATAAAAACAGTAAAATGCTTACCAGTGCAATCTTCCAGTGAACAGTGTGACTGCTCCCTAACCATGCCAGTGCATTGCATCCCACCACTAGAGGGCAGCAAACATTCACGAACACGCTCTCGCACCCCTTCCCCACATGTCACACTACAACCACTCCATGGCTGCCATGGTCCCCAGATTCCTTTAGAGCAATGATACATATTAGAGAGAGGAAGTACATGGAAAAACGTTTGTAAATTTTGTCTAATCAAAATAAAATGCCAATGCCAAGGTGTTGCTAAGGCATTTTCAGAGTGCTCTGGGTAATTGTTAGCTGGTGGCAATGCTATGTTTAATACTTAGGGTTAAAGGTTAGGGTATGGGTGTCCAATGCTGCTCCTGGAGGGCCACCTTACCTCAGAGTTCAGCTCAAACACCTGCCAAGAAGTTTCTAGTGATCCTGAAGACCTTGATTAGCTTGTTCAGGTAAATTTAATTAGGGCTGGAGGCAAACTTGGCTGGAAAGTAGCGCTTCAGGAGTAGGATTGGACACCCCTGGGTTAGGGGTTCAAATCACTAATCCTAAGTATAAACAACAGCAATAGTGATAAATGCCTTAGTATTCACCTCTAATTAGAGAAATTAGCAAATTAATTAGCATATAAAAATAATTTGAAAAGTTTGCTTTTAGGTTACTTTATTCAACCTAGTGTGATTCTGTCAGGCCTTAATTTACCCACCCCCATGTCATCCAAGATTTTCATGTCTTTCTTTCTTCAGTCGAAAAGAATTTAAGGTTTTTGACTAAAACATTCCAGGATTTTTCTCCATATAGTGGACTTCAATGGGAGCCAATGGCTTGAAGGTCCAAACAGCAGTTTCAATGCAGCTTCAAAGGGCTCTACACGATCCCACCCAAGGAATAAAGGTCTTATCTAGCGAAACGATCAGTCATTTTCTAAAAAAGGAAATAAAAATCTATATACTTTTTAACCACAAATGTTTGTCTTGCACTAGCATGACCGCACACATTACGTAATCACGTTGGAAAGGTCACACGTGATGTAGGTGGAAGTATCGACCTAGTGTTTACAAAGTGAACGTGCAAAGAAAGTCCTTTACAAAAAAAGGTAAAACAACGTTGGACGATTTTGAAGTTGGAGGAGAAAATGAGATGGAGTTTTTCGCCCTACCCTACCTCTCTGAACCAGAGTACAGAGACAAAGAATTAACCACGTGTGACCTTTCCAATGTGATTACGTAATGCGTGAAGTCGTGCATGCGCATCGCAGAGCTAGTGCAAGACAAGCATTTGTGGTTAAAATGTATATCATTTTTAAATTTTTTTTAGAAAATGACCAATCATTTTGCTAGAGAAGACCCTTATTCCTCGGCTGGGATCGTATTGAACCCTTTGAAGCTGCATTGACACTGCAATTTGGATCTTCAACCTGTTGAGTCCCACTGAAGTCCACTATATGGAGAAAAATTCTGGAATGTTTTCCTCAAAAACCTTAATTTCTTTTCGACTGAAGAAAGTAAAACATGAATATCCTGGATGACACGGGGGCTAGAAAATTATCAGGAAATGTTTATTCTGGAAGTGAACTAATCCTTTAAGAAATAAACAAATCAGTGGTGCTAATTGCAGATTAAATTAGCTATGTTTTGTACATGCTCAACAGATAAAAGCAGACTCACTTGTATGTCTTTGCACAGTCACACAGGTGTGTGCTAAACTGGGAGCCTTACTGTAGACGAGTGTGAAATGGAAGCAGTACTTATTCCTGCCAGGATCAAAGATGGAGCAGTTAAACTCAGTCTCATTCTCCCCTTGCGTGAGGAAGTTGAAGGCCAGTTGAGAGGGAGCAGGCATGTCATTACTCTCTTCCTTATAAAGCATAACTTTTCCGTTTGTAACCGTACAGGGAGGAGCGACTCGACGGACAGACACGGTTCCCTCACAGCCACTTTTGTAAATGTTATCCACAAGAAGCTTGTAGGAGAAGATGCTGGACAGGTAAAGAGGACCAGAGGATTTGATGTCTTGCTGGATTTGAGGGGATTTTAGAGAAATCTGGATGAAGCCACGCTCTGTCAGAGGGGATGCACATGGCATTTCCACATGTTGTGACCTAACTACTTTAATATTGTGTCTTATCCGGTTCTGCACCTTCTCAAAGGTGTTCCTCCCAAACTGGACTTGTTCCAGGTAGCTGACGTCAAGGAAGAGAGTTGAAGCTTTGCTGCTAGAACAAGGATGGAAGTTGTCGTTAGTGTACACTCCAATCCTAAAGTCATTAGAGCTCCGGTTGTTGCTGCCACGATCCACAACCAAGTGAAAGGTGGGCCAGTGCACATGCAGAACTGGACTCCACCACCAGTTGGCACCCCTGTTAGACAGGCCAAGGTTGTGCATCTGCTCCAGTCTGAATCTAAAATTACCTGCATACAGGAAGCAAGAGCAGTTGAACTCCAGTGACCCTTCTGATTGGTTAAAGGGAAGCGACCTGGAGAGTACTGTAACATTCCTGTCGATGTCAATCAATGACACTGTCAGCCTGTGATCGGTGAAGTTGCTTTCAGTGTTGTAATCCACAAACACACTGGCATTGCTCAAGGCGATGTGCATTGATGGCCAGAGCTGGATACCAGCCATTGCTATACAAGAAAGAAAATATGAATTAAAATCTGGTTTAGTTTACTTATTTGCCCCTCTTATTTTCTGCCTGTCTGATCTCTAAAAACATTATAGGCCTGGAAGAAGTTTCACATTATTTCTCTTCTTTTTGCTTTTACTACTACTTTTATTGACAGTGACTGTATGTAGGACAGAAAATAATGTGGAGAAGGGAGGAACGTGATCTTTAGAATACACAAACTCATCATCGTCAGTATATGCACCACAGCCCATTGTGACAGAGCACACATGCCAACCACGAGGTCATGACTTCAACTAAACTGGTGATTTTAAATGGTCATTTTTTTTTTTAGACCTTATGGTTTATCTCTAAAATGACTGTAGATTTAAGGTTGTGCATTTTGAGCTGCATGTAAATACTATACTACTAGTTGTGCTACTTAATGCAATACTGAAGTTCTCAGAATTTTTCAAGTTTAAGTTCTACTGCTTCACAGTACTGTTGTCTATTCTCACAGTATGAGAACTTGAGGAGGCATTGTGATTTACAAACGCTGTGTGTGTGGGTCACTTCCTGCAGAAAAACAAATACATCCAGGGGAAGAGAGTGCAGGAAAAGTCAGTGACCCTCCCTTCCCCCTCCAACTGAACCCCATTCACCACAGTGCACTTGAAACTGCCAAATCACTGACCTTCATTTAAACTCTATTTTGCATGTGAAGCAGAAAAGTTGGATTATATATTTGACCATTTGTGCCGTTGTCATGATTCCTGTGGATGTAATGAGAAACAAATAGTTTTATTACACCTGTTGCATTGTAGGTTTGGAATTCCTTTCCTTGCCACAATCACCTATGGTTTGAACGCTCAGGGCATTAAGGCATGATTTTCTATATAGCTGCTTTGGCATACACATAAAGTTGACTTGACTAAGTTCCAGGATAAACCGTTCTTTAAAATGTAAGGACATGTTCTCACCAAATCCCATCAGGAAGAGCAGCACAAATGGGGTCGCTGTAGGGAAACCCTGTGTCATTCCGACTTCTGCGGCCTCTTATCTTTCTTTGTCCACATCACTCCAATCCACTTTATTCACTCTGTCCTGACACAGATAAAATTCAATAGGGGATGAATTAAATACGCTCATTTTTCATACCACACTTATTTGTTTTGGCAATACACCTGACTCTTTCACTGAACTATCAATTGGTAAGGTGGGAAAATGAATTTGAATATCTTCTTGATAATCTCACATTTGAACACATAGTACATAGATTATTCAGTGCATATGCTACACTTACACAATTAAATATAGGCTATACACAATGGCTTTTTTTTTTTTTTTTTTTTGCTTTATCTATTGTGTCCAAACCTTATTGTGTCCATTATTGAGCAAGGCTTAGTTATGGAGAGAAAAAAAAGCTGTTTAGTTACGTTTTTGAGGCAGTTATGTATAATATCTATAAAGAACAGTCCTATCTATAACCTACAGAGAATACATTATAGAATATACATTCTATATTAATATAATTTTTATTAATTATATTTTATTATAAAAATAGAATTATTGCATCATCCTATATAGTATTATCGTATTATAAAAGTAAATTCTGTATAACAAATGTATAAATAGTAGTAGCCTAATACAATGTTGCTGGGACACAATACATTTGAACACTCTAAAAACGTTCAAATTCCTACTATTTTATCTTGCAAAATTACTGCTCACATCTTCCAGATATCTGTAACCTTGATCTCATACAAAATAAAATAAAAAAGTCTTCATGCATTACACTTCTTACAGGTATAAACAAAACCGGTCAATAGCCTACACTTAAATGCTAAAAATTAAAGGCAAGTAACCTATAGAGGTAGATGATAAAAGTATTTTACTTACATATGACATTGAGTCGGATGAATACCGCATGTTCTTGTATCCTGGTCGGGAGTTTTGTTTTTGAGCGTTAAATGAATGAACGTCACGAGCGCCAGTGCTCTGAGGCACGCTACCACGAGCGCGCACTCACGTTCGCTGAGCGACTGTGAACGCGCGTTCCCTGTCTGGTCTCCACAAAAATCTATTTAGTATTTAGGTCTTGCCGACGAATTATGAAGAACTGCATATTATACATTTTCAATGTGAATCCAAGGCTAATACATCCAATTAGCCACTATAGTTCATGTTACCAAACATAAATGTCAGAAGTTGGCGGTGAATCATCTGCTTAATATAATAAAAAAAACTCTCCTCAATAAAAATCCTCACAATGGGGAGGTCTGTCTTAAGATGAGCTTGGCATTTCAGGCAAAATTTTAAGTTCATTAATATATTAAAGTAGTGACAGTCTTCTCAATGTAAGGACAGTTGTCATTACTGGCTCACATGTTTCCATGGAACAGATCTTAGAAAAACAGAACATAATTCCTCAGTACTAGCAATTAGTGCCATAAAAGAGAAACAACGCTGGTGAAACATCTGATATAACACACCAGAATGAAAAACGCCAATGAAACGTGATAACACACTAGAAATATAAATGAACACACGAAATAAAACCCAAAGAGAGAAAATGTTTTTTTAAAAATATTATTTTTACACAACAGTCCAAAATAAGTATGGAAGACTTTATGCTTCCATAAGGGGAAAAGCAGATTTCTTTCAACAAGACTGTCGCCGAATTATTTCTGATGAATTTTCTGGGGTTTTTTTGGCATTTTTTTCTGAATTTTAATTAAACATTTTCCTTACCTTCTTTCTCAAGTGTTTACAACACAGTTTGATGCATATGTAATGCACACACATTTTTATGGACAATCTGACAGCATTGAATATGTGCTGGAGTCACACACAATATCAACATAACTGATTTCAACACCAAACTGTGTCCTCGGCATCCTCATAATCATTTCTGTCATCCCCTTTTCATTAGAGACTGTGGAAATCACTAAACATGTTAGACAGAAAAAAAAACAAAAAAAAAAAAACAGATGCTGTAATGTACGCAAGTAACCAACATTAATTAATCAACATTGATGAAAGACCCTATTGACAAACACAGTGGAAAGTAGGTGCCCACTTGTGTCCAGAGCGAAAGCTAATCAGTTATCAGTTCTGAGAGGGATCCGGGGCCAGCAGGAGCTGAGAGCCCGTCGGGTTCGATAACATATCGGTATCATGCGTCAGAACAGGTTGGGATAAAAACGCAGACCTTCTACCGAATCGTCTCGGCACAAGTGACCCATTTTTTCAGCTAGTAACAATCTGTAAAAGAGAGCAATACATCAAAATAGGGAGAAGACACTTGAGGGATGAATTATTGATGAAATAAGGAAAAGGATGTCTCCTGTACCTTTCTTTTGCAAGGAGAACTGACAGTCCCAACAGTTTGGCAAACTCTTCGGCTGTGAGGGAGCCTTTATCAGACACCTGGGAGAGGAAAAAGAGAAGGAAACCTCAATTAAACCAGATGGATAACCACCAAAACCACCGCTCTGGGTTTTGGGGGTATTGCCAAAGTTTTGATTAGGTAAATGTATCACATTTAGAATTGAAAGGAGAAAAAAAAAAACCTCATAATAATGCACTTAAGCATTTAATTCATTTTATTTTTCTTAAAGGAACACTCCTCTTTTTTTGAAAATAGGCTCAACATATATTAAATTCAAAATAATCTTACATAATAAAAAAATAATATTTTTTGAAATTTTGCAATGAGATTTTGTCATTTTTTGAATCACAGTAACAACAATTTTGGTGGAAAACTTGCTTAATTTGGATTCAAATGATTCTACAATGAAAAATATTTAAATGGTTCTAAAATAGGCTTTATTTAAGCAAAATCTAATTTCTTATTTTAGTGTAAAATATGATTCAGGTGTGATCTAGATTCACCTACTGTATATACCAAACTAAATGGCTGATTCAATATGAATAGAGCAATAATTGCCATCCCATGTCAAGAGATCTTCAAATATGCTTGCTTTGTTTTTTCGAACATTCCTCTCCTTTACCACATCTATGTTGGACTCTTCAGGGATGGAAATTTCTAATCTGATACGCCTCTCATTCCAGCTCTTTGACCTAAAACACCACCCACAATCACATCTGCTAGCTGTGTCTTGTCCAAAAACACTTTGAAGGTGGTTCATTTCATGCAATTTCTAGGAGAATGAAACAGGAAACTTCTCTCACTCTCCTAACCACAACCATTTAATAGAAGAGGAAGAAACTGGCTGTACAAGTTTGTGGTTATAAATCTGATTCAATTTCCACTCTATGAACCTGTAATTAAACATGAAGGAAGTTGCTGCATGATGTTTGAATGGTCACATAAGTGATTTTACAGATGGGGGAGAATGATGGCACGGCACTCACGTTATCTAGAGCTGAGGCAATCATTTCCTCTTCACTGTGGGACTGGAGCTGAACCACCATCACGCCGCTGTCAAATACTCGCAACCTGACGGAAAGAAAAATTCTGTATATGTTACTGGTTACTTAACCCAACAAGACATCATTGCTTCGGAATCTAATCGTATGCAACCTAATTGTGGTTTGTGAGTCAAATGGTTGTTTTCTTTTGAAAGGTGGAAAATGCAGCCAACAGACAGAGGGCGGACATGGGTCTTGAAAACAGGAAGTCTGCCAGGAAGTGGCTGACCGATCCCACGCTGACCTGCTTTGGCCTACAAAGACTGGCTTACACAGACGCATCCACATTTGCTCACTTTTACTCACGCAAACACACACACAAATAAAAATGCTCACACCCTTACCGTAGAGGAAGCTTCAGCGATTCAAACATCTTGCAGGCATTGACTAAGTCCTCTGGAGAGAGAAGCTGTGAAGAAATTTGAGAGAGACAGATTATATGCCTTGAAAAGATCCATCCAGAATGGTGGGTTTTTTTTTTAATTCACCATAGACATACATAAACATTTATGTATACTTCAAAGAAATGACCCTAAAAATGCCTCTAAAATTAATTAATCGTTTTCAAAAAGGTTTTGAAATTATTGTTTTTAAAGAAATACTTTATTTTAAATTTCTGTTGAATAAAAGCCTCTCCGAGGCCTGACGCCACACCCACTGTGTCTGTCGTTTGCTCCTCCCGCCACAATATATATTTATTTATTTATTTATTTAGCAAGGATGAATTCAGTTGATCAAAAGTGACAAAGTCTTTTATTCATTAAAAATAAATTTACTTCTAAATAATTTAAACATTTAAATTCAATGCTAGCATACCACTGAGCTAGCAACATTCTGATAGACGTAAACCAAACCAATGCCATCACACTTAAAGTAAGAGCTTGCTCTCTACGCTCCAGATGGCTGTGCCATCATCAGCTTCACTCTTAATGCTGCTGGAAGGAGATCAGGATAAGATCTGTTTAACTCAATGAGAAGACGCACTGATGTGTCCAGCTTCATCTTACCTCCATCCCACGGGCTCTGTTCACCAAACAATACACTTCTGTGAGGGCCATCATTCCTCCACGCTCCTATAGAGAGACAGAATAACAAAGAGCAGTAGAGAAAGAGGAAGGAAGGATATTATCGCCAAGTATGACACAAGTAAGACAGAATGTATAGTCATCTGGTCATTATTGCAAACTAAACCCCAACAAGGTGATGATTTTGAGATAATAATGAGCTAATTTTACGCTATCATAATTAATACAGAGCTACTCACCAAAAAAAAAAAAAAAAAATCAACAAATAGACATGAAATATTGCATAATGAGAAGAAACAGATGTGAAGAAATACAAAACATGAAATTACCACACCTAAACAATAGTGTTCATTAATTTGGTGTGGGTAAGATTTTTTAAAATGATTTAAAAAAAAAAAAGTCTCTTATGCCAACAAAGCTTAATTTTTTTGTATCAAAAATACAGTAAAATACAGTAATATTGCAAAATATTGTTACAATTTAAAATAACTTCTTTTTTTTTATTTTACTATATTTTAAAATGTAATTTATTCCTATGATGACAAAGGTGAATTTCAGTGAAGTCTTCAGTGTCACATGATCCTACAGAAATCATTTTAATATGCTGCTCAAGAAACATTTCTTATTATCATCAATGCTGAAAACAGTTGTGCTGCTTTATATTTATGTGGAAGCCATGGTACATTTTTTTCAGGATTCTTTGATGATCAAAATGTTCAAAAGAACAGCATTTACCTGAAACAGAAACCTTTTGTAACATTATAAATGTATTGACTCCTAATTTTTTTCAATCAAAAATCTTAATGACCACAAACCTTTGAACAGTGGTGTATATGTGCAGGTGGCCATGAAAATCTGTTTGATAATCATTAGAAATATATAAAAACACACAGTTTATTACCTCCAGCGGGGCCTGCAGCATGTCTCCCAGCTGTTTGGCGAGTTGGATGTGGTATTGTGTGCCTGAGCCATGTGTCTCTCTGGTCACTGGGTTGGCTATACCCATACTCAGCAAATAAGACTTGAAGCGGATAGTCTGTTGGATGGCACACAAAACAAACATGACAAATTTAATTGCAGCTCTACACTAACTAAATATAATAACGCAAAACAAAACAAAAAAAACGAGCAAGCCTGGCTGTTACAGCCCACTAACCATACTGAGAAATTCCAGTTTTAGCATGTGAACTTCAAAATTTCTACAGATGGAACAAAACACATCTACTCATTTTTAGATGTGGCAAAGTTTTTCCTCATCTGATTGTGGACTTCTGTAATAACTGGTAATTTTCTGTGCAATAAATATTTGTGTCTATTTGGATGCAATGCTGCACTTAAGAAACATGGTGGATCTCAATCCTGGCTGCTTTTCAGCTCAATTCTAGGTTCTATTTATGTCAGTCTCGTTTCCTTGCCCTCGATGCCCCTGTACAAAGTGTATGTTGCGTGCTACCGGGATTTCTGAGCTCTGTGTGGATTACACTGCCATTGTTTGCCAAGCTTTGGATTTATAGACACTCCACTGAGCCAGAGAACATGACAAATACATACATAATCAACTCTATTATTTTAGTGAAGAGAGAAGGTTTGATATCTAACCTTTTACAAGCATATCTGTGCATATGGAGGCTAAATAAAACAAAACATTTAGCTATAACAATACATATAACAGCTGTTATCTACATGTAATCTAAGAAAGCCTATTAACTTAAGCAGGATCAAAGCAGTAATAGACTTTGAGGAGGAAACAGCCTTATAAAAAGGCTCTTCTTACAAGTTCATATGTCTATACACTACTATTTAAAAAATTTGGGGCCACTTAAAAAAAAAAACTACTACTTTTATTCAGCAAGGATGCATTACATAATTCCAAAGTGATAAAGACTTTTAGATTGTTTAAAAAGATTTCTATTTCAAATAAACGCTGATCTTTGGAATTTTCTAGTCATCAAAGAACCCCGATAAAATGTATCACAGTTTCAGCAAAAATATTAATCAGCACAACTGTTAGCAAAACTGATAATAATCGGAAATGTTTCTTGAGCAATTAAGAATATCAGAATGATTTCTGAAGCATCATGTGACATTGAAGACTGGACTAATGATGCTGAAAATTCAGCTTTGCCATCACATGAAAAAATTACATTTTAAAATATATTCAAATAGAAAACAGTTATTTTAAATTGTAATAATATTTCAAAATATTTCTGTTTTTACCATATTTTTGATCAAATAATTGAAGGCTTGCTCAACATAGGAAAAAAATCTTACTGCCCAAACTTTTGAACAGTAATATATAAAATCCATTATTTGATTAATGATTGGCTAACGTCAAATATCTCAGCCAATCACATGAAGAAACACTGGTGCTTCAGAAAACCAAGCACCTCAGAGTCCTTAAGCTCACCTCATCTTCTGTGATGTCACCCTGTTTGTCTTTGATTTTGTTGGCAATGGATTTGGAGAGCTCCACCATCTCTTTGGCCTGCAGGGAAAGACAGTGATTCATTGAATCAAGAGCGATAAACTTGACCATGGCTGTATTGTGTATGGTAACAGGCCGACCCACCGACCTGCTGGGTGACTGACCTTTTCCATCAGTTTACTGAGATCCTCAAAGGCCTGAAAGAAGAGAGAGATGTTAGAATAGAAACATTAAAGAAATGATATCCAAAACACCTCTTTATCAAGAGCCGAAATCACCTGTAAATCACTGGGTGTGCCCACACCTAACAGGATATCCCACCACTGTGCACTCTCTTTTTATCTTCCATTATAGCTGTGCCAGGAAGCTAATCAGAGCTTTGAGGTCATCTAGCATTAAAAACAGGGTCCCGCTTTCTTTCAACATCAGGGGCCCCTCAAAAGGGGGCCACGGCATCCACAGCTTTTCTGATTATCTCAAGATGGTATCCCAGTGCTGTATGTTAGATATGACTACCTGTCAGTCTGTTTATCTTTCTTACCTCAGAAATGTTTTTATCTGTCTCTTTTCTTTTCTCTTCCAACTTCCGTTCAATACCCACAATCCCCACTGCGCGTGTTCTTCCTGCCTACAGAACCGCAGAGAGCAGGAGAGAAAAAAAATAAGCCTCACTCTTTGTTAAACATGCACACGCACAAACAATAACTCAAAAAACATGCAAACAAATAACAAAGGAACAGGAAGGAAAGGGTTTGCCCAGGGGTCACTGCTTCAGGGCCACGGTCTGTTCTTTACAAGACACAATCTTTAAAAAAAACAACTGCTATGCAAATGTTGCAAGCCATCTATTATAACGTATGCAAGGTAAAACAGCATATCGTATATATCTGAAAAGCATTATATCATAAATGGCAAACAACTTTATTACAGTGCCACCATGAGGATGCAATAAGCACTACATCTTTATTCACACAAAAACTGAATTAATAGGCAATTCACAAAGATTCATTTTATTCTGAAGTGTTATCAGATCCCTAGAGTAGGTAACTGACCAGTGGCCACCAGTATGAATATTTAGTTAAAATAATTAATGCTATTTACCAATTAAGAACAGATGACACAGTTGCATCTGATGCTGATGCAACTTAGTTATTAATATATATATATATATATATATATATATATATATATATATGGTAAGATAATCATAAAGTTAAAAGTTGGCTTTAGCAATTTATTAAACTCAAATTAATTAAATAAATCATGTCACTAATTTAAACCAATATCAATTTCTAATGCATGCATTATTCAGCTATTCACAAAATAATAATTATTTAAAAAAATATATATATAGCTACAGTGTTATTGTTAGTTAAAACTAAAATTATTAAAACAATTTTTGCCAACTGAAATAAAGCTGAAATAAAATAAAATCAAATCAAATATAAATATTTGATGAAAAAAAGATAAAAAATTAGAAATGTTGCTTTGGCAACTAACTGAAATAAATAAATTGATGTTGAAGCACTAAAATAATTTTGACTTATTTCAGTAAAATATATTTTAATAAAATTACTAATACTAAAACTGACATAATAAAGCTGATTTAATTAAAAAAAAGCTAATTAAAAATGAAAGCCAAATAAAAATATAATGAAACAAATTAAAATAAAAAAGTACATAACACAGTTGCTAAAACAAAGTAAAATTAAAACAAAACTTAAAAGCATAATAATAAAGGATAATTAAAAATGTTAATAAATATTATAAAACCACATACATAACTAAAATAACACTGGATAATTATAATAACTGTTCAACGCATAAATACATACAAAATAATAAAATGTGTTATTAAAAAAACAATGAAATTAATAGAAATAACAAAACAAAACCCAGTTGTTAATGTATCATTCAAAGTTTCAGTTTAAGCTAACCTTCGGTCCTATTCCTGTGGGGATGGGCTGTGAGACAGGTGTATTCTCCCATCGTTTCTGAGTCATCTCTTCAGTTAGACGTCTGTAAAACTATACACCAAATACAGCATGGGTTAATTCATTACACCTTTCAAACACTTCAGCTTCATTCCTCTCTAAATGTCATGACTGCTTATAATGCATGCTTCAAACTATATTAAGCCAGATTTAGTGGAGTAATAAGCTCCATGTACGTGGAAGCAGAATTAATCTATGCATCATCTCAGTTGAAATATTTGTGACATCGCTCCTTAAGTTACTGACCTCAATCTGCCCATGTTCCTTGAAGGACAGCTTTATGTAAGAGTACTTGCTCTGCTGGTAGGGGCCTGGCTCCTTATTTTCTGGGGCTGGATGCAGGTGAATGACAATCTTGGCACTGCAGGGTTGGAAAGGTAACAGTTTGTTTTTAACGTGTAGATTAATGAACAGGGCAAGGTTTCCAATATCATTATGGTATGCTACACATGTCAGATGCATTAATTGCACGGTGATGTTAAAGTGCAGTCACCTCTTTCCAACGCCGGCTGCTTGCTCCTCAAAAAATATGACCTGTGACAAGGGTATGCATATACAGCATTCCTACAGAGAGATTTCAGACACTGTTCTTCATTCAAAGCAAAAGGACATTTAGGAGAGAGAAAAAAAGTTGACATAAGTTTTTAAAAATTGGACATGAAAAAGATACTCAAGATGACATACATGATTTTTCTGGTCTCTCCAGAGAAGGCGATGGGTACTGAGAAGAACGACTCCCACATCAAGTTTAACCTGTCAATGAGAAAACAGGGCAATATGTACCATTATTATACACTAGCTATTAAAGTAATGCATATCTTATTACATTTTTTACACTGTAAAATGTCTTTCTAACAGCAATAATAAGAATCATAAAAACTACATCATTTAAAATATATAAGTGTGTGTTCAGCTGTAATGTTTGCATCATTTTCAGGTCAGTATCTTCCACATGGTTGTTATTTCATAACTTTCAGTTGAATCCACACTAACTATCTACGAATAAAGTACCTTGTCTTCCCCATCGTAAAGTCTCACTCCTCTTTGCTGAATTACTAACGTTTCGTTCATCTCAAGTAGCCCATTTGTCCAAACAAACCTGTCCATTTTTAACAAAATAATAAAACAAAAGTGAATAACAAATCTAGAGCATATTATACATGAAGCTGTTTACTTCCGTCTAGGTGTCCGGGAGTGCGCCTGTTTGGAAAATACGACAATCCATTCAGAACTTCGCTATCTGCATTGCTTTTAATGTGTGTTATAAAAAGTCATAAAATAAACTTAATAATATCCATTTTATTTAAATTTACCCATTATGAGAATTTGATATCTACCTAATTTGTTTGTTATCTTTACAAAGAATTGTCAATATTTATGACAAATCGAAAAACTACCATTAATATAAGTTAGTATTTGAATAATAAATTATAAATAGTTTAGAAAAATGACATTTATTTCATGATATAGTCAACTCCTCTTGAGGCGTATTTAGAAACAGACTCTTTCAAGTACATTAGGGGTCCTGACGAAGGAAGTCGCACACGAACTGTAGCCTTTAGCATCTCTGCTAAACCCCAACAAACAGCGACGATATATCAAAATACACAAGAGTAGCGCGTGAACTATGATCTTCAATTACTTCAGCAAAATTTGTAATTGTGGAAATATGATAAAAGACTCGCATATATGTGAAGAATGGTGCATTTGAGGAGTGTGTGGATTTAGCACTGGACTATTGTTGCTCCTCATGTCATAATGCCAGCCTGAACTTAAAGAGACCGCCAGCCTTCTGTCGTACCTGCTGAACCTCCGAAATTATTCTGAGTTGACAAAAAGGACAGATTATATGCAAAAAGTTGGTGAATTCAAACGTCGATACTGTGAATAAGTGTAACAAGATTACTGCATGAAGTATCCCATCAGCAGGTGAATGAAGTGTCGTCGTTGAGATGCTGTAGGGGGGGATTGGTAATCAATACAGTGATCAGAGAGCATCGACAGAGAAGATGGACAAGAAATCCTTTGATATCGTCTTGGACGAAATTAGAAAGGTATCATTTATATTTGCAGCTTAATATAGGTTGTGTGTTCTGGAAAGAAGCACGTGTGATCAGTTTGGTTGATTGTGGTTATTAAATAAGTAACAGAAGATATTACCACTGTAATTTTTGTTTGTTCTAAAGTGTGTTTTGACAGATCAGCGAATCAAAGCTATAGAGCAGGTTCACGGGTATTTCTCCAGTGAACAGGTATGTTGATATACTAACAGTAGAGAACTGTAATTCTGCAGTATCTTACATCTACTTTCCTGACAAACTTCCTTCCTCAGGTGATTGACATTTTGAAATACTTCTCCTGGGCAGAGCCACAAGTGAAGGCTGTCAAAGCCTTGCAACATGTAAGAATTCTGTTTCTTACTGATTTTATTCAATCAGATTGAATAATAGTCTTGTTAGGTAACTAAATGACTTCATTTAACTGCATCACATGGTTTTTCCTGCAGAAAATGGTTGCAATTCCAACAACGAAGGTTGCAAACATCCTTAATTGTTTCACATTCTCAAAGGACAGAATTGTTGTACTGGAACTCATAGCTCTGTAAGTTACACACTACAGAAATTATGCACGTCAGCAAATATCCAAACAAATTAAATATAATGCGCCAATGTATACTGTACAGAAATATTTCTGATGCCCAAAATTACCGTCCCGTGGAGGATGCGTTCCGTACTCACCTCGCTGAGAGGAAGTGTGCAAGAAGAATCCTAGAGCAGGTAAAACTTAATTGCTCATGTAAATTTACAAACTGTACATCATGGCCAAGTGTAGACTATATTGAATGAATGAGGATTTAAATGCAGTACACATCTGTAATTCGTTTAGGTGTGTAAGGTGGGATGTAAAGCTCCAGTGGCGATTATTTCATCCTGTGGGATGATCCCAGGGAACCCTTACCCCAAAGGCAAGCCCAGCCAGGTCACTGGAACATTCCCTGTACGTTCCTTCACGTAATAAATATATTAAATACCTTTTAAATAAATACTGTTTCATTTAGCTCTTTAAAATTCATTGTGGCTTTTATTGGAACTTTCAAGGGTTTGCCTCCAAAAAAGGATGGAGACGATGCCACCCTGGATGGAAAGGGCATTGTTGCACGCATCCTTGGACCAAGCAAACCGGTATGTTTTAATGGACAGGTGTTACTGTCCAAAAATATTTATTCTTTGAAAGTTTCTGACAGTTCATTAATGGCTAAAATTCTCATCATATGATCTTGAATAGTGAACAAATTTCTTATTACATCCATTTCTCTCTTTTTCCGTAAGTCACCATCAACATACAATCCACACAGACCTGTGCCATACCCTATCCCACCATGTAGGCCACATGCAACCATCGCTCCAAGTAAGACCCCTTTTTTTCAGATTAGAAAATATGATCTAGTATAGAATAAATAAATTGTGTGGGTAATATTCTGTAGGGATGGGAATCTTTTTGTACCTCACATTGGATTCTCATCAATTTTTGGCGTCACGATTCAATTAAAAATCGATTCACAATTTGTGTATTTTTTTATTTTTACTTTTTAAATCATGATTCACGATTTTATCAAATTTTTTGTGCACACTGGACATCAAACACACCAGTATTCTGATACAAAAACCATTCTATAGTATGGGTAGTCCTGAACCAAGAAATTAGTGTTTCCAAATAATTATCAACTTCCTAATAAATAATATAAAATAATATTTTACACCTCCCATGTGCCCGAATCCGAATACCGTGTTAGGAAAGGAAATGACATGTATATGGAAGCCCTTAAGGGAATAAATGTGAGATGGGAGGAAAAAAAATTACTTCAATCCTTCCTCTCACAATTATATCATTGGGTATAAATTGAGGGTATCAGGGAGCCGTTATTAATATGCAGGGTATTGAAATCGCTTTTGAATGAATGCTCGCTTTTTACTTTCACTTTCGAGATTTTGTGATCACGTACTGCGTGTATTCTATGGAGCGGCAGTACTTACCACACATTTTACAAGATTAGATGTTTGTCAGTGGTGCTGCTCAGGATCTGCAAATAATTCGCCATCGTCCTATCAGTCATCTCTCCTTACTCTGTTTATATGTGACCCTGGATGACAAAACCAGTCTTAAGGGTAAATTTTTCAAAACTGAGATTTATACATCACCTGAAAGCTGAATAAATAAGCTTTCCATTGATGTATGGTTTGTTAGGATAGGGCAATATTTGGCCGAGATACAACTATTTGAATATCTGGAATCTGAGGGTGCAGAAAAATCAAAATATTGAGAAAATTGCCTTTAAAGTTGTCCAAATGAAGTTCTTAGCAATGCATATTACTAATCAAAAATTAAATTGACACATTTACGGTAGGATATTTACAAAATATCTTCATGGAACTTGATCTTTACTTAATATCCTAATGATTTTTGGTATAAAAGAAAAATCGATAATTTTGACCCATACAGTGTATTTTTGGCTATTGCTACAAATATACCCCAGCGACTTAAGACTGGTTTTGTGGTCCAGGGTCACATATGGTAAGTAGTGTTGTCAGAAGTACCGACCGCGATACCATTCGGTACTGAAATTTTAAAAACGTCCATTTCCTGTTAAGATTTGAGCGCTGTTGAGCAGATTCTCACACAGCGCTGATTGGTCATTGGGTTCGTGTGTTTAACAGATATGTCTGTGATTGGCTTCAATGATCATCGCTTCACACTCTTCACCAAGCGCTCACACAGAAGCACACTAGAGTGTTTGAAAGCCGCGTCTAACAGCACCAAATGGTATCGCGGTCGGTACTTTTGACACTAATGGTAAGTGAAATTGTGTACTGTAATGTAACAGGCAACCACTAGCAAGCAGCTAACCATGTCCCTTTAGTGGCTCCGTAGAACGTGTTGTTTGTTTTTGAATACGAATTCGCTATTCAGGCACATCCCTACTTACCATAATAACAAAATATCAATAATTAATATAATATTTTTCCAAACACTTGCCGTCACTGAAAATGGGGCAGGATGTATTTGTTTTTTCCTCCTCCATTGTTGTTGCTGTTTTGTTTCGACAATCTTGTTGTTGTTGTTGTTATTATTATTATTATTATTATTATCATCATCACCACCATCATTATTATTATTATTATTATTATGATTATATTAACTAGAAAATCGATTTTTGAAATTTGTGAATCGTTGCGAATCGCTAGAAGACTGAATCGTGATTCAAATGTGAATAGATTGTTTTCCCCCACCCCTAATAATCTGTACAAGAAACAGTAGACTTTATGCCCGCAATGTCTGTGTGCAATATGAAAGTTAATTTGGGGGACTGGATGCAGAATGTTCTTACCCTCCTCTCTGAATGCTGCCCAGGTGCGTACAACAACGCAGGTCTGGTGTCAGTGGGTGGGGTCATCACTGCCAATGTGCCACCCCCACCCTACCGAGCCACTCCCAATTTGGCAGGTACAATGTGCAGTTGCTAGTGCTGTGTGCTGCCTTTAACAGCTGCGATGGCAATGCTGTCTGTAGACGCTACCTCACCACAGCATGCTCTAAATCTGCCTGCAGCACCTATACCATGCAATTTGATCAAGCTTAAAACTCTCTGCGGAGTTTCTTTACTGATCTAACTGAGCTAATATGGTCATTTCCATATGCCACGACTGATCTAGAGAGCACAAATTCTAGAATGTGTAGTGTACACTTGTCATGCTCGCTAAGCAGCATTTCAGATTTTCCGGAATCCATGTGTGAATGTTCTGAAAAAAAGAACATTTTTATGGCACATTTTTATTTTTATGGTTATTTTAAGGCACTTGCAAAAGAAGTAAACTACTATACACTTTCAAGTTTGAGAGCACAAATTCTCAAAGCAAAAATCTAATTTTTATTAAATCTTTGTGGTGAGACTGTTTTAGACTTAGTAAAATGCCTAAAATTGACATTAGAAGTTTTCTTATTGTGAAAGGTTCTTATGTATTTTGGCACAATTGTGTGAAAGTTAGAGATTACCATCTTTACATGGTCATAATACGAGTTATTGGATATAACTTTGCACAGATTAGGTCAGGGTAAGCTTTTGTATCACACTAGTCTCATTAACACGTAATATTTAAGCCTTGTTGGAGTTACTTTAAATAGTTTAAATCTATTGTAAGTGTCTTACTGCATCCAAGATATTTGCTTGTTTTTTTACAAACCTATGAGATGTTGATATTTTTGATTGAACCCAGAAAATTCTTTAATATAGGTTTGCAACAACTTGCCTAATAAATT
The DNA here is from genome assembly GCA_021397915.2 of Tor tambroides. Classification (NCBI taxonomy): domain Eukaryota; kingdom Metazoa; phylum Chordata; class Actinopteri; order Cypriniformes; family Cyprinidae; genus Tor; species Tor tambroides. The sequence continues at coordinate 37,165 of JAFVLL020028175.1, forward strand.
TTATCACAAGGGGGTGCTATGTCATATATTGTCAGTCCATGTTTAGAGCATGAATGCTTGCTCTGCTGCATTGTGGATCTTATGGTGCAGCTAGAGGATTGGGAGATTTCCTAAATTCTCTCTCACTTTCTTTCTAATGCGCCTTTAAAATCCAACACTAATAAACTTAAATGCATGTGGTACCTTTGTCTTTGTCATTTCATAGAGCTTTCTTCTTTTTAATATTTCATTGTGCTGATTATTTCATATTTTCAGGTTACAGCCGACCTGTCAGTCAACAAAATCCAACCTCCAACATCTCCGGCACACCGGCTATCTCTCCTCATAACTCCACTGCATCTACTCCTGTCACTTCTCAGCCTCAGCCTACCACACCAATCACTCCAGTTTTTCCTGGCATGGTCCCATCCCAGAACCCTATAACCCACTCCCAGAACCCTGTAACCCCCTCCCCTACTCCTGCCCCCTCACCCTCAGTTATCAAAGGGCCTCCTCTCCCAGCTGGCTCTCCCCAAGTTGCCTCAAACTCCAGTGGCCACACCACACCAGTTCCTTCTCCATTCCCTGGCATGCCCCCTTCTGGTCGAAACACCCCTTCAGTCATCAAAAGTCATACCCCATCTGGAACACCCTGTGGAACACCCGGGCCAAGTACAAGCATCCCTCCTTCTCCCTTCCATAGTGTGCCCCGCTCAGAAACACCTTCCAGTGGACTCCCAGCTACTCCCAGGGCAACTGGTGACCCCTCAACTCCTCATGGAGGTATGGGATTACACTCAAAGAAGGGTTACCCACCTTCCTCAGATTCCCAGTCAGCACTTTCGCTCCCTGGCACTCCCTCTACCCAGTCACATTCAGTTATCCGTAGTTACACACCCTCAGGGATGTCCTCTCTCACTCCTGGACGCTCTACTCCCAGCATGCAAGGTGTTGGTGGATTACCATTGGTGCCTGCAGCTCCTAGTCCTAAACCCTCTCCTGGACTGACCTCCCAGGCAGCCATGAATAGCCCTGCTGGAGCTTTGTTTAACGAGCAACATGCCGGCTCCATGGCCCGGCAAGGTGGAGGTAGTGGAAGCAACAGTCCTGTCCCTTCTGCTTTCAAAGGTCCTTCCCACTCTGGCACCCCTTCTCTTAGCTCCCTAGTAATGCCTAACTCTGCTGTTCTTGCCCGACCCATGGGCATGGCCCATGGTGCGGCCTCGCCACAATCTACTTTACCCAGCACTGCTGGTGTAGCCGGACTCCACAGTCTTTCCTCAGCTCTGGGCTCTCAGTCTGGAAGCAGCCCTGCTCCTCATTTTCCAGCAATATCTCCTTTCCCTGGAGCCCAGACCTCCATTTCCACTCCATCCACTCCTACTCCTCCAGTCTCATCTGTATATTCTGGGCTGGCTCACTCTAGTGCTCCCACGCCCTCCCCCTTTGGCCTGGGATTGACCACAGCTCCCTCCGTGTTCCCGGGTCTTCCTCCTGGCCCAAACCCTGCTTTCCCGGGTTTTGGAGGCTCAGGGCCCACTGCAGCAGGTAGTCCGGTGCTGTCCTCCTTAATGGGGCTTCCAGGAGCCTCTTCCTCAGTAGCCACCGTTGCACCTCTCCAAGCAGCAGTTGCAGCAGCTGCTGCAGCAGGAGTCCCCTCCTCTTCTCCTGTGCTTCCTGGATTCGCCTCTGCATTCAGCTCGAACTTCAACCCCGCCCTTGTTGGCCAGGCTGGGTACTTATTTTTTTTTCTATTTAATTTTGTTGCATGACTTGTTAATAATTAAGTAGAGAAGTTTGAAAATACTATGCTAGGGTTGATTTAGGGCAGGGGTTATGAAGCCTGCTTCTGGAGGACTACCTTCCTGCAGACTCCAGTTCCAACCCACTTGTTCCAACACACCTGCTTGTTATTTTTAAGAAATCCTGAACACAGTTTATTAGGATTGATTAGCTGATTCAGGTGTGTTTACAAAAGTTCTAAACTCTGCAGAATGGTAGCCCTTTAGGAGCAAAGCTGTTTTAAGAATATTTGAAATAAGCAGAAAGTGCTAAACCAGGAGTGCCCAATCCTGTTCCTGGAGATCCACCTATCTGCATAGTTCAGTTTATCTGTCTGTAATTATGAAGTGCTCCTGAAGATCTCAATAAGATAGTTCAGTTGTGTTGCAGCACTTTGAGAACCACTGGTATAGAGTAACTTTTGAGGTTTTGTCTCAGGATGCTGCCTTAGAAGGCCTATGAAGGCGGTAGTCAGAAGGGCAGGTCACTGGGTTCTTGAACTGGTTATGTCAAACATTTTCCAGTTGAAATGCTCTGCAAAGTCTAAAGTCTGTATTTTCTATTCTTCATTTTATCAGAGTAATATGCATTCCTCAAAGATATGGAAAAACTGTCATAACTGACAAAAGTAAACCAGAGGACCAAAAATATTTTATGGTCGTATGGCTGATTAATTAGAAGTTTAGATACCAAGTCTGTGATCACCATATAACACACGTGATTTATTGCTGTCAAAAAGTGTTATAGTAGTGAGCACATATTTGCGATAGCTTTTCAGATAGCACGGTTGCCTTTGAATTTAGTATTATGGATTATTGTGAAACTAAGTAAACACATGCAATCTATTTGTGTTAGTAAGATGATCATTAGAATTGCATTATTAATAGGCCTATGCAATGTTGCTTAATGTGTTACTCAGGCTAACTGGTAGTCTCCAGGCCCCTGGAGGTGCAGCTTTCCCAGGGTTGCTGTCTTTCCCCCCAGGGATGCCCAGCTTCTCCACAACAGCATCTCCTGCTGCCCTCTCTGGTCTTCACAACTCTGCCATGCAATCTGCCCTTTTGCAGGTAACTATATATTAATAGGACGCTCTTTATTATTTATCTATTATTATTATGCCTGCTTTTATGATTATGCACAAGATTTTTTTAGCTGAATTTGCTACTCTGTGCAAATTTTCATGTTTGTTTTTTGTGTGTGATTACAGGCTCACTCTGCATCAGCGCTCGACAGTTACCCTCCCCAGCCAAATGGATTCACTAACTACCCTGCAGCCGCAGGCTCGAGCTTCCCTCTGCAGCCAGGCCTACATCCAACACTGGGCTGGCAGTAACTCATTGTGAGTTACAGAGGGCAGGCATATTGAAAACTATGTGACCTAGTGTTTGTAGTGTGCGTAAACAATGACGAACATTGTGGACTGTGGTGCTCCGCATGGAAAAAGGTGTGTCATAACGCAATTATGGGTAAAGTCAAAAACTTATGTGGCAGCTCTACTCTCCAATCATTTCCTGTAGAAGAGACTCATGTCTCAAATCAAGAAAAGCTTGTGGTCTAGAGCTCTGCATTAGTAGAACATAATTTTTATTGACTTTTGAGGGCTGGCCTGGACTGTTTGTTATATGTATTTGAATGAAATGAATACTATTCTTTTTAGTATTTTTTTTGGTTTGTAGACTTAATTAGGGCTTGACTCTGCTTAAGCATCATAATTTTAAAAAATTAATATTAAAATGAATTTTAAATATACACCAGTAGAGGAAATGTGAATAGTGTGGGTGTCTAAATTTTATTAAACCGTTTTTCCCTGTATCATGAAAGTAGTGAGTTAACTGACCTTTTCTTCAAATGTCTGTCAAATACTGTACATGTAAATACCCTTTGAGAATGGGTAAATTAGGTGTTTGCTCTTTGTATTGTAGCTGTTCTGTTTTATAATTTTCCTAAGTTACTTTGCAAATTTAAAGGAGCTGCTTTGCAACTCCAAAGTGACTTTAGTGTTACAAATTTTACACTGTTGTGCAATTTTGCTGATATTAAGGTCAGAACCATGAATTTTGCATGTATACAATGTGTAGATCTCAGACTCTACGATAATCACGTTTGTGTTCATTATATATTATAAAATATAATAAAGAATATGGTAGGTTTAGTCTAGAATGTTCTAACAGCATCATGAAATAAGTTCTTTTCTTAGATTTTCTTTGTTTTTATTCAGAAGTTTTCTAAAAAACTTCTTACAGCAGCTTTCTAAAATGAGATGCAATGTAGGCAGTCACTACAGACAAACAAAACCAAATTCAAAACGATTTGCTACCAGAATTCCAATGATACCAGATTAATTCTAAAAGATTATTGCATTGAGTGAATTGCAATTGGTTTTTAGATGGCTGCTATAGATTTTTTTGTTTATTTTTCAAATACAAAAGTGATATTAATTTAGCATACATAATGTGTTGGAAGAAAGTTTGCTGTATTACTGATTTCCCCTTTTTGATTGTTAGAGAAAACCAGGCAAAATCTGGAACTGTTCTAAATTATTACGGATTATTTTTGTCGATTTACCCTGCTCATACTTTTGGTCACGTAGAAAGAGTGAAATAAACACTTTAATCTTTTTCACATCATGAATCACGAGACTCCTGCAATTACTAGTTTCCACTTGACCTTTCGTTCACTTACTTGCCATTATGCAATACTACCAGGTCCTGTATATAAGCAATGAATGAAATTCCCCATTAGGTAATACAAAATATGGTAATACTTAACATTAGTTAACATCTCAGTTAATAATAATTACAACATTTACTAATAATTGAAATCCAAAATTGTATCTGTTAATATTAGTTCTGTATAGATAAATTAATGAATGAATTGTAACTGGTTTTAGTTGGCTGCTATTTTTTTTTCCAATTGGTATTAATTTAATGTGTCGGAAGGAAGTTTGTGTTGTATTACTGATTTCCCCTTCAGTGGCGGCTGGTGGAAATGTTTCTCGGTAGGGTGACACATTCAACAATTTTAGCATACATCACGGTATGATTTATCCCAGTGTAACAAAAGGAAAAATATTGAGACTTGAAACATTTTAAATAAAGATAATTATATTACTGAGTTCAAGATTGATGATGATTCTCACAAAACTGTATTTTCTAAAGCTTTTTTCAAGATAAATGTATTTTTTTTATTTTCAGAATTCACAATTTATGTATACAGTGCAACAGCAAGAACTGTGAGGAAAAAATAAATGTTACATTTGTTCAGAACATTTTCTATACATAACAAGTCAAGCTGCAATACCAAACAGGACCACACGGAGATGCCAACAGACAGTCGCCTTAACCTAGATATATCCATCTAGAACGTCGCATCATCCAGGTAGATGCTGCACATTGGTGGTGGTTGAGGAGATTCCCCCCTTTCATGTAAAGCGCTTTGAGTACCCAGAAAAGCGCTATATAAATGTAACAAATTATACATTCAGAAATATTAAACAGAGTGAAACACAAATTAAAATAGTTAATAAAAAATTCTGAATTTGTCGAATGTGGAGATCTGAAGGCAGCTCAACGTGACCAGTGAACCGTTCCTCTGTCAGAGTGAGTGTTGATGCCCATATGTATATAAACACCACTGACCATCGCAAACTACTATAAACATACGCTTCTTCAGCAAGTGTCCATTATAAATCACTTGTCAGACATGCGACCATACTGAAATGTGCTCGTGCAAAGAGCAATCAGAGAGCGCACATACACGGTTTATCTGCACACTAGTCGGGGGGACAGCTAGCTGGGGGACTACTTTCAGGCACTGCTTAATATCATTGCGCCTGCTGCACCCATGGTACGGCAGCAAAATTCCTTGATTATTACGCCGGAATGAGAGTATAGTTCCTAGCCATATCAGCCTAGAAAATCGCAACTTTTCATTTTCTGTCGGTCTTAGTACACGATGTAACTACAGAAGAGTCAAGTTTTAAATAGGAAAATTATCGAAACTCTTTGGTCATTTTTGAGCGAGATTCTAATGGTCTAATCCGATTCAATGATCTATGCTAAGCTAAGCTAAAAGTGCTACCGCCAGACTCGGAGATCGGCTGAATGGATTCAAAAATGGTAAAACTCAACTGTTTAACTCTACCGGAGTTGTAAAATGAGCCTATTTCCAAAAAAAGTGGAGTGTTCCTTTAAGGTTACCTATATGACGACGAAAGCACATTAGTGCTAGCCCTCCCGGAACTCATAGAGATTGCATTGCAGTGCCTGCAGATCGAAACAACAAAAAAATCTTTGAATGGAAGTCTATGAGAACACTCGGGCCGATTCTCGGCCAGAGTGAAATCGCCCAAAAGGGGGTGGTACTCCACTTATTTTTCCCGGAAAAGCGGGCGCGGCCATTTGTATATTTAATGTGTCTGGCTTCCGGTGTCATTGGCGTCCAGATATTTTTAGCTGTACAAAACCGCTCGTTTTGCTGCTTGATATTACAAACTGGTGTGTCTTACTATTTTAATGTATTATCTTAATTATGAGCACAATATTTTGTAGTGCAAACAGGTTTGCCGTTTACTGCATGTTGTTCTTCTCGTTATTTCCCTATAGCGGCTAATGAACCGGAAGTCTCGCACATTCACAGAAAACAGCTTACATACATGAAAAATAAGGTGGATATCCAGAGGCAGAACAAACAGAACAGTGAAAGCTAGCATAACACTGTGGTTGATTGTGATAGAAAAAAATCCCTTCCTTTCACATTTTGGTGGTGCGTCGCCCAATCGTCCTGGAACCGCCCGTTCCCCTTTTTGATTGTTGGAGAAACCCTGGCAAAGTCAATACTGAGGTCTTTGCTGGTGAACAACTTCTGAGAACTGTTTCCTCTTTCCTCATGCAGAGACAATTGTGAACCAGTGTGGAAAATTGTTAGATTATTTTTGATGTTGATTTACCCTGCCCATCCTTTCGGTCACATAGCAGGAGTGATATAACCACTTTAAACTTTTTCACGTCAAGAGTCACGAGGCTCCTGCAGTTACTAGATTCCACTTGACCCTTTGTTTACTTACTTGACATTATGCAAAATTATGAGTTCCTGCATGTAAGCCATGAATGAAATTCCTTACAAAATATTTACATAATAGTAAATACAGTTATAAATGGATTACAATATAAATGCATCAAAATTATATTTAAAATTCTATTTCTATTTAAGTTTGCTTTACTGATATGCAAGGTTGAAATAACTAAAATCTTACACTGATCTACCAACCAGACGGTTTCATAATTCACTGATATGGTTTATTAGTTTTACTAAGAGTAAAACAAAAAAATGTTTTTAAAAACCAGTTGGAAAAGGCATTCAAATCTATATAGGGAGAAGCACACTGGCTAGCTGAAGAATAAAGCATCTTGGCCTAAAGCAAACACAGCGGTTGTGTTTCAGAGAAATCACAATCATAACTGCTTCATTAACAAACATCAGCTTCATATTGCACAATGGATAGTGTCATAAGACCATTAGAGTCTGTAAATGATCTTCTACTTGCATTGTAGACAAGGCCACACCCTTCATAGGAAGTGCTTTCGCAGTACAAATACATCTCTCAGTTACCCACAAAGCCAGTGCCGTCTTCTACACATCTCATGTAGCAACAAACCCACACGGAAATGGAGTCTGAGATGGAGCGAGGAGCCCAGAGCAAGCAGAATCTAATCGGTAAGATGATCTCACCTATTTTCTCTGTCCCTTGTGTCTCTGAACACTGGACTTGAACATGTAATCTGCTGAGAATATAATATAGTAATTGTCTTAACTACAACTACAACAGGACTTGTGTGTTGAGGTCGACTGAGGTGTCGATTGAAGTTGTATTCTTTAACCACGATCAGTTAGATTTGTCATTTGCATTAGTGTTTGGTTTGCAAAGCAGTCAATTTTCCACACCAGTTCACAGTTGTACCTGTATGAGAATAGAGGAAGAATTAAATCTACAGTACATACATGAAGTCAAATAGTTGTTTGTGTTATTTTTAGTATTCCTAGTCAGAAATTGTTAATATATAATCACCAGGAACAGACAAGAAAGGTTAACTAAGCTTTAAGTTAATGGTGTTATATGCATATGGTATGTCGCAATATCTAACAGGAACAGAACTGCAAAACTATTTATATATTTATATAAGAAACAATGACAGCCACAGAACCTAAACTAGAAAGAAATTTTAATGCATTTTAAATGTATTTAATTTTTTTTTTTTACTAAAATCTGGATGCTGAATTCACAAAAACTTCTGTGTTTTTCAACTACTGATTTTAACCTTCAACATTTTGTGGTTTTAGAGTCGACCCATTATCCTGATGTAAATAATCATATCAGATTACAAATAACCTGAAGAGTTTATTATAGTTTCTTGATTTCCTCTCTTAAGTTAATAGATTGCTCTGTATGCTTCAAAACAAAATATTTTAGGACTTTTGAGTACATTATACAATAACCAGTACAGTGAAGCGCCGCATGTGAACTTGATGAGTAAAATGTACACACACATTAATCTTTCTCTTAAAAGAGTATGATAGACAGGTCATGAACATAAAATATGGCCTTGGTTTGAAGTTGTTGGGTGTGTGTGGAAAAATTAGCGCAGCCTTATCCATCACACTTAGGGGTTGTGGGCCAATATTCACCACCCACCCACTCATAAAGGACCACCCAGAGATGATTTATTCCCTGGTGACACGTTTATCTGAGCTACTGTTGATCCAGTGAGGGGCAGATATTGAATTTTTGGTGTGAAGTGCTTCTATTCAGGGTTAAGGGTAAAAGATAAGATGTAGATCACAGTTTGATTGTCAGTAAGGGTTAAGATGAGTCTTACTGATAAGTTGCTAGTTAGAATTTAGTTTCTTTGCAAACCAAATGAATTGAATAATAATTTTAAGTTTAGTAGTCAATTGTTACACTATGACACTTTTTTGGTGGTCATCCTAAAATGAAGTGAACCTAGAATGTGGGGAGAAATTTGAAACTGCATGGTTCAGATTTTCCATAAGACAATTGCCTTTGGCAATATAACTTCGATGTGAAGCATCAAAACACACGCCGTATGCATTGAATAAAACGTTCTTTCAAACAGCTGAAAAATTTGACCTGTTTGACTTCATGTTATTCATGTGCTGTTTTTGAGAACGACACCGTTTTCTGTGGTTGCAGGTGAAAATAACGGGGGTCTGGGCTGCTGTGGTTGGATCCTTGTGATTATCTCTGCATTTTTCTCCATTTTGATATTTCCTATCAGCATTTTCATAAGTATTAAGGTATGATCCACAATAGGACAAACAAACCAAATAATTCTGAAAAATATTAATTACTATTCCTAGGCTCTCTGGGACCTGTGTTGTTTTAGTGTCATTTTAGTAGTTTTTATTACTATTGTGAATTCATTTTATTTTTATATTTTTCATTTATATTTTTATTTTAAAGTCTATCATACATATGACTGGTTTCTTACCAGTCTGATGACACATATCACAGAGCTGCCTTTCTTTTCAAATAATTCAAATGAAATAAAATGCATTTATTAAAATTTAACCTCAAATCAGTATTTCATGGCCACTCATTAAATTTGACCATAATTATAATGATTAATAAAACAATACCATAGCATAACTAAATACTTTCCTCGTACGTTTTGTAAGTCTTGCACTTTAACAGGACATCATCAGTACCTGAATGTTTTACACCTGCAGTTGTTGTTCAAATATTGTATAACACACTTTATGATTACTGTTTTATAGATTGTGAAAGAGTATGAGCGTGCTGTCATATTTAGACTGGGGCGAATAACAGCCCGTAAAGCCAAAGGACCAGGTAAACAAAAACGTTTAGTATTGAGTATCTCAGATCTTCCATTCAGTTGGTCAAAGGTAAACAATAAATCAATATTTGCCTTAGACGTTCCTCTGATGCACAGGTACCAATGTTTACAACAGCTGAGGACATCCACAGAACTTGTTCTTAAAACAATAGATGTGACTCACTAGCTCAACGCATGTACAGGAGTCAGTTTAGTTCAAATAACGAATCAATAATGTATGACATAGATCATATATTAACAGATATAATTTTTTTTAAAAAATGTTACCTGTGTCTAGGAATCTTCTTCATCATCCCCTGCACGGACTCCTTTGTCAAAGTGGATCTTCGAACCATCTCATTTGACATCCCTCCTCAGGAGGTAAACTAAAAATAAATACTCAATCAACCAGAATATGGAGTAGCTTGCATTTAACAAACAGTAATGCTTTGTCTATTTTCGTTCCGCCAGCATGAATCAAACTGCTGCTCTCCAAGCAATTAGCGTTTTGTTTGTTCCTGAACAATCAGTGTTTTTGAACGAATAAATTCCGTGACTCGGTCATGAACACAGTCTTCTTTCCTTCTTTAATAAGTCAGTGTTTTTGAATTAAAATTTTGAGGCTGAATTCGGAATAACATATTAAATAGTAGCTACTCTTTTATTTGTGCCACATATATGGGATAAATAGTAATGCTAGTAGAAACAGAATGCTAGTGTTCTATGTTGAATTCAGCCTGAGTTAATGACTAAATGACTCGCTCATGAAGACGTCTCTTGTTTCGTTCCTGAACGAATCAGTGTTTTGAACGAATTGATTCAGCGGCTCACTCACATGGGCGGCGCTAAGGAGGGGCTAGCAGGTGCTTCAGCACCCCCAAGAAAGACCAAAGCACCCCCATAGCACCCCCACAAATAAAGAAGATGAAATAAATAAAATATAAAAAAATATACCATTTGACTCATTACGCATGCATAACATGCAAAGCAATACAACATGACGTAATTTGCAGTCGCACTTTTCGTAAGGTCATAGCATTTTATTTTAAAAATGGATCGGTTCCTTCTATGTGATTTTTTTTATCCATTTAACTATCCACCATGCAAAAACCACAAGTCTGTGATGATGATGTGATGAGTCAAATAACCATGTAATAAAATGTTACAAAATCGATTGGGTGATTTTATTGTTCATACGAAAAATAATAACCTGTTTTGGTCATATTTACTATTAATTGCCCAGCTCCCCCTGTCAATGATCTAGCACCCCCTTAGCACCTGCATTCAGAATTCTCTGGCGCCGCCCCTGCTCACTCATAAAGTGTCGTTTTAGTGATTCATGTTTAGTTTAGTTTGTGAATGAGTCAGTGTTTTTGAACAAATAGCATAAAGGACTACATGACCTACTGTACTCATCAAGACAGTCACTTGTTTTGTTCCTGAAATATTTCGTTTTTATTTGCATTTAGATCTTGACCAAAGACTCAGTGACAGTTTCTGTGGATGGCGTTGTGTACCTCCGTGTAAACGACCCTGTTGCCTCAGTGGCAAACGTGTCTAATGCAGATTACTCCACTCGCCTACTGGCCCAGACCACCTTGAGGAATGTCCTGGGCACCAAGAACCTGTCTGAGGTCCTTTCTGACCGAGAAGGCATCTCCCAAAGCATGCAGGTGAGTGTGATAGTGAAAAAAGACAGGTAAATTTCACATTCCTGCTTGTGCATCAGTGCAGGTCAGATAGTAGCTAAAAATTTGTTCCATAATTCTCTTCTTTGCTGCAGATGACTCTAGATGAGGCCACAGATTCGTGGGGAATCAAGGTGGAGCGGGTGGAGATTAAAGATGTTAAACTGCCACAGCAGCTGCAGAGAGCAATGGCAGCCGAGGCGGAGGCAGCCCGTGAGGCCAGAGCGAAGGTTAGTAGGCCTATTACTGCCACTCATTACTAATGTACGTCTAAATGTACTTTACTGAAAAAAATACACCACATTTATTGTACAATTTGTGATGCCACACCCTAATATAATGGTTTGTGATAATGCAGGTTATTGCAGCTGAGGGTGAGATGAATGCATCCAGGGCTCTGAAGGAGGCGTCTCTGGTGATCGCAGAGTCTCCATCAGCCCTTCAGCTCAGATACCTCCAAACCCTCAACACCATCGCAGCTGAGAAGAACTCCACCATCATCTTCCCTCTGCCCATAGATGTCATGAGCCACTTCATTAAGAAATGATCTCTGAATATTCACATGTACAGAATGATGCTCGCAAGATATTCATTTAGAAATTTTACATGATTTTCTTCTTATGTGTCATGTTTTACGTGTCATTTTATCTATAACGAGAAAGAGTGACAAGGTTTACAAATGATTTATTTATAAAAAAAAAATACAATATCAGTATCATATTTTAGAACATATATCAATGTGTAACAACTTTCAAATGCCAAATGTATATTCTTATATAAAATAAGAATGCATGAAATTAAATAAACGACAGTAAATTGTGAATGACAATGTCTTTCAGTTATTCTTCATCTAACCATAAACAACCATACATTTGGAGCCCAAAAAGAAACCAACATCTACACACATCAGAGTTCTTGGTTCCAGATTCTCCGTTCACATAAGTTTTTTTCTAACTTTCCACTAGAGGACACTATTGTGCCAAAGAGTTAAAGGAAATGAGCTCCCAGTGTCCATGTTATGGTGGTAGTTCAAAGATTTCTGTGTGGTTTTCCATCCTCTCCTCTGTCAGTATGATGGATTCCTCATACACATCCAGACAGAGACAAAGAATAACACTAAGGGAAAGTTTGTGTAAATGTGTTATATTTGAAATTTCATCTGTGACAATTTTTTTAATATACAAGTAATTAAACATAATAACAGCAACATGGGAATTATTAACATTTACTTCAGTTCAAAATTAACATTAGATTTGCATTAGAATCAGTATACTATGGCTTCAGAAAGCTTGATATATGGTGCACAGGTCATGTGGACTACTTTTTTTAGTGCCTTTAGTGGTAATTAGATTCATCCCAGTGACTAGAATTGCCAAAAGGATTCAGAAGCGTTCACTTCACTGATTCATTCGGTGAGTAATGTTTGTTAAATTACTCTAAAAAAGTAATTACTAATCTTCAGCAGTGTAATTAGATTACTGTACTAATTACTCTCTCTAAAATGTATCATATTACTTATTACTAAATACTTTCTTTATCCTCGACCAGCTGAAAAATACAGGGATAGACATGAAACTGCTCTTTTTATTCTTTCAATTTAAATAAGTTATTCTTGAACTGATCAAGGTATTTAAAGGGAGACAGTAACATTAAAAACATACATAATAACATTAGGTGTTCAATTTTGATGTTAAATCCACTATTGTTTTATATAGAATTGTTCTAGTCTATACAATGCCATAACATCAGAAGTAACTGTCCCAGATAGCACACGTACGTCTGCAAGATGTCTGTTAAAGATCTCTTGATCTGGAAAGCATCTGCTGTCTACAAACGTCTGACAGACGTCTTCCAGATGTCACTTTTACATACATTCTAAATCATAAACATCTTAAAGACATCTAATAGACGTCTATTTGACATCTAAAAGGAAACGTCCTATATACGTATTGCAGATGAGCAAACATTCTAAAAAATACGTCTTGCAGATGTAAATGCAGACGTCAAATACTTTTATGTTCTACAGACAAAAACAACAGCATACAGATTTGAGATGACATGACTAAATAACAGAACTGACATTTTTGCCTAAACTAAAACTTAGTTTTTAGTGCTTAAACTTTAATAAAATCAGATGTTTTCTCAAGTATAATGGGTCCAGTTTAGGCTATGTAGAGGTGGGCTACTCACCAGATCAGGATGGCTGGAATGAGAGTTAGGCCTGCAGCCAGCAGGAAACTAAACCTGAAAAACCAGGAGAGAGTAGCTGCATAGATGCTGCTGAACATTGTAAATGAAACACCAACACTCAACATCTCCACAAAGGCTACACACGCAAACATGGCACCTGTACACAAATACACAGCCTCAGTGATTTTTCCTTACACAACCATCAATAATTCAGAGTTCACGTGAACTGAAAATGTTCTGCTTTTTGGAAATGCCTGAATTTGTTTGCTGGGAATGAGCAAAAAATTCTATTCTATTCTATTCTATTCTATTCTATTCTACTGAGATTCTTACCTTGCTCAGATCCAGACACTATTTTGGACATCATGGATCGTAAGACAGGAGATGGCATGATGGACAGCAGCAAAGGCAACCTCACTGCAATGAATAAAACATACACCATTGTTCCACCTGAAAATAGACCATCCAGCCACCCATTAGAAACTCCATAAATGCCCAAACTCAGTCTTACCCAGGAACATGAGCAGGGTTGACTTTGCAAACGCTGCCATGATGAGGCCGGCTGCCACAGACATCAGCCCCAGCAGGATGATGTAGGCGTCAGGCAGACAGCGGGACAGAAGTGCTATACCGGCAAAACTCACCAGACAGATGGCAGTGGAGAGAGCAGAGCCGTAACCTACCAACACCTCACTCCAACACAGAGGAGTGTTCAGCTCATACAAGATGAAGATTGACATGCCACCCTGCAGGGCTACCTGTGAGGGACACAATAAAAAATAAATAAAATAATAATAATAATAATAATAATCATAGTGCTTAAATTGGGGCTAATTCTTCATTTTTTAATTAAAACTTCAGTTTTTTTGTGTGTGTTTTTTAAGTATTATTAATATATATAAATATATAAATTAGTACAATAATATATTACTATTATAAAATATATATAAATTAGTACAATAATATATTACTTTTACTGTTGTATATGCACCACTATTCAAAAGATTTTTTTTTCTCTTATGCTCACCATGACACTTGATTAAAAAAGTAAAAACAGTATTATTGTCAAATATTTTCACAATTTAAAATGACAGTTTTTTAAATATTTTAAAATGTAATTTATTCTTGTGTTGTCAAAACTGAATTTTCAGCATCATTACTCCAGTCTTCAAATTCAAATAATCATTCATAAATAATTTTAATATGCTGATTTTCTAAAGAAACATTTATTGTTATCAATATTGAAAATAGTTGGTCTGTTAATATTTTTGTGGAAACAATGATACATTTTTTTCAGGATTCTCTGAAGAATAGAAAGTTGAAAAGAGAGGTATTTACTTGAAATAGATATATTTTTACAAGTTATAAATGTATTTACTTTCACTTTTAATCAATTACATTTTTTTCTGTCTTTTCTTTTTTTTTTGGCTGAATAAAAGCTCTCTCTATCAAAATAAATAAATAAAAATAGAAATAAATTCCTGTCCGCAAACATTTTAATGGTAGTAATGGTAGTGTAAAATGGTAGTGTAAAACTTTTTACAGTAGTGTGTCATTACAAATATAGTACTTATTTTAGGCCTTATATACTTATTCTTATTTATTTTTATGTACTTCATTTTACACATTTTTAGTGTTCATCTTTATTTCTATATTTAAATATTTTTTAAAGTGCCCCTATTATGGATTTTTGAAAATTAGCTTTTGTGCAGTGTGTAACAGCTCTAAGTGAATGAAAACATCCTGTAAAGTTTTAAATCTGAAAATGCACCGTGTATAAAGTTATTGTCTCTCAAAAGAAAGAGTCGACTCTGAATCATTGAAACGAGTCGTTTTTAAAACGAATCTCAAGCCGTTTCATGTTGACGTCAAAACGAAACATTAGCATATTGCCCGCCCACTTGTTGCGCTCGTAGACCTGGGGAAACAATTTTTTTCTTTGCCACTAGGTGCCGCTTTTGGAGCGTTAAAAGCTCACAATCACTGCTTTAAATGAAATCGACCAATCAAATGAGGGGTTTGGAAAAATGAATCGTTGAACGAATCGTTTGGGAGTCGTTGAGCAAATAAGGTAAAAATAAATGCATATTATAAGAAAATAAAAGTGTTTTTTGACCTTGCATGCATGTCAACCTGTTGTTGGGGACTCCCAAAACCAAAATATGAACCTTTCATAACCCATAATAGGGGCACTTTAACTATAAATGTACATTATGAAATATAAAGTCACAATTATGAGAAACAGGCACAATTAATCCATCTAAAATCATACTGTCATACTATATATATATATATATATATATATATATATGTGTGTGTGTGTGTGTGTGTGTGTGTGTGTGTGTGTGTGTGTGTGTGCGTGTGTGTGATTATTCATTAATTTCTTTTAATTGACTCCTACTGTATTACTGCAGAAGGCTTATAACCAGGGCCGTACCCACCATTGAGGTCCCCGAGGTCCGGACCTCGGTATTTTTCCAATAACAGAAGTTGTAATATAATTACCTTATATTAATTCTGCTTTGGTGCTGCAAGGATAAAAAGCCAAGATAACAGATCTTCTCATTTGAGATGCCTCAGTGGTAGGGGTGTGCGATATATATATAATCTGCGACAGTATCATAATTGTTGTTTTAACGAAGTACGATTTGACATGATCTAGTTAGTATTTTGCAAAATACTTTCAAAACAGCCCTACAGAGCGCACGCATACATTACGTGAAGTCTAGAGCGCATTTAGAGAGTGTTCTTTCACTGCATGATTCAGTCTATTAAAATGCATTTACAGTTATCACAAATTCAAGACATGGGGGCAGAAAATGTATATATTTATACCACTTCATATAGTTAATCAGTTTCACATGAAGAGTGCCGTTTTTCTCCAAAAAAATTACCATGGTTACAAATGTGATATTGATTTTTTTTTTTTACAACAGCTTAATAAACAAGAAATTAATTAAGAGACTTACGTATGTTTTTGCTCTATTTCGACAACAAAAATAATTCCAAACACAGCCACAGCACTTTTTGTGTCTCTGAGCAACACGACGGTGTTTCGTTCCTGAATGAATCAACCGTTTAAATGATTCGGTTCAATCGCAATGAATCACTTAATAGTGATTTGTTGCCACCTATTGGTGGTTTTAATTTCACATTTCCACTTTTTTCCATGTTTAAAATTTTTCAAATATCAGCATTCAACGTTTTATGTTTAATATATCAAAACATTATTTATGCATTTGTAATTGCAGGTTAAATGCATTCATGTCCTGCATTAAACAGTGTGTAAATACATCTAAATGCTTCTTCAGATGACTCTTGTGTTGATTTCATTTGTTTGGCAACAGCCCAAATGTCTTAATATTCTAATTCAAGAATTTGACTCAAAAGATAATGATACTTTTAGAAAAAAATGGCTTTATAAAGGTAAAAATGCCAATAAAATGTAAAAACCAGTTTAAAGTTACTGGAAAAGATCATTTCTATCAGTGTGAATAATAATAATAATAAAATAATAATAAATAAAAACAATAGGCCTATTCAGGTTTAATCATTTTAGACACATAATTTTACTGAAGGCTACCAGGATAATTACAACTGCGTTTATTAAATTCATAAACTTAAACAAACTGTATCTTCTCTATTTCCAGTTTGCAGTGTGGATCATTCATTGTAACATTTAATCTAATTCTCATGCTTAAAAATCTGTTATCTTGAAATATAATTTATGCTACTACTGCCCACTGACTTGGATCTAATTTATGAGCCTTAAAACGTCTTAAAATGCACACATGTAGGTCAGGAAAATCTAAATTTTCTCGGGGGAGCATGCCCCCGAACCCCCCTACCAATCTCCATTTTGGGACCTCGGTATTTATAAAAACCTGCGTACGGCCCTGCTTATAACCTGTCAATATAACTTATTTGGAAGCATCCATTATTTCTTAAATTTGCAATTCCATTTAGTGCCATTAGAGGCACAAAAAACTCATACACTGTGAGTTTTATACTGTGAGTTTTGATGAACCACAAACAGATGGAGCTTGTGAATAATTATCGTAATTACCCTGAAAAAGGCAAAAGCAGCCAGCATGAGCAACAGCACTATGTTCCTTCTCCGTTTAGAGGTCGCAAAGAGCAGGTAGACGCCCTGCAGACGGGCGGTAAGAGCTTAAGACTGGTGCAGTCGAGGGGCTTCAGCAGCTGAGGGGCTAGATGAAGACAAACTGGAGTTTGGAAGAACCAGGGACTCCTTCAAGACCACCAGCACATAGAAGAGGTTTATGAGATGTAGAAAGACCACGGTGAGGAAGGGCCATGTGAAGCCAGCCGCTTCGATGTAGAATCTAGTGCACAGAGAAGCTAAGCCAGTCAGAACCCCTAAAATCATGTCCAGCCGAGCCATTCGGACAGTCTTCTGTCCTTCTGGATCTTCTCCGCAGAGGTCGGCCACATAGGCGAAACACCCGCCAATCAGAGTGGTGGGGCCGCCCATCAGACCTGATAGGAAGGAGGCAGCTAGCAAGTAGTTGAGACTGAAGGAAAATCTACTGACCAAAACATAGGAGAGGGCGAACAGAGTGTCGCCCACTAGAGGAGGAACAATGGCAACTTTACGCCCGCAGTAGTCACTGTATGAGACCAGGAGCAACGCAGATATGAGACTGGGAATGAGGAAGCACAGTGATTCTTCAGGAGGAAAATTTACATCTCCTTCTGCATTGCCTGAGAGAGGAGGGAAAAAACTTTCAGATCAGTCAGAACCTAAAACAATGTACATATATTTTTAAGAGTTCTGTCTAGTTATGCCTGTAAAGCTCTTGAGTTTTAGTGAGAGATGCAGGGAGTGACAGTGAGTATGAAATAGGACACTGGTAATTCAAATATATCAAATGACAAGCACAAGTAAGAGCTTGTGAACTGAAAAGGATGGACTACAAACAGAAACAGGTACAAAACTTCAGCAAACAACTGGTTTTCCAGAACACTTTTACTGAGATATGAATATCATCATCAGTGTAAACTTTACCTAGTTAACAAAGCAAAGAGTTTAGGCTCTGCACACACTCGTTCTCCGAGCTGTTTTATTTGCTGGTATTTATAATGTTAAAAATGTTATTTTAGCAGTATTGATACTGTTATAATTTTTTATTAATATTTTGAATCAGCCTTTATTTGTAATATTATTTTATATATTACTATTCAGTTTTATTTTTATTTCAGTTTTAGTTCAGTATTGTTTTTTCTCACTCCCGTTTTAGTATAGCAGTTTTAGTGCTTCAGCTTAAACATATTTCAGTTAGTTGCAAAGGCATTTTGTTAAATTTTTATTTTTTATTTTTTTTAATTTTTAATATTGTTTCAAAAATAGTTTTAGTTTTATAGATAATGTCCAGACATTTTTATTTCTCCTATATGATCAATTTAGGGGAAATTCACTTAGGGTGTCTTTTCTAGGAACTTAAAAACAATATTTATACTTTCAGTTCAATTGGAATATATTAAACCAATTTATAATTAAAAGAACACAACAATACAAAGAATACTGTCCTTAACACAGTTTGAGAGCAGCTTGGCATCATTAACAAATGGGTTATTATTCATCAGAAACAATCCAATTCATTTTCATTCTCAAACATTTTAAAGTTATAGATTCGAAGATAAAGGTAGCTAATTTGTTGTGTTAGCTGTCACACACCATCACATTAGATCTACAGGACATGTGATAAATACCTTCACTTAGAAACAGAAGAAGATAGCAGTGGCCATTATGGATGCAGCTAATGTCTCTGACCTGGTGTATGGTGACATAGCTGTGGTTGTTTGAGCAGTGAGACAGACTCTCAGTAGGGTAGGTTGTGCCGCTCAACTCAAACCACAGCCTACGGTACACATACTGCTGCAGCAGAGGGTAGATCATAAACATGGCAAACGCATACAGGCCAACCACCGGCTCGATCAGAAGCACACGACCCATCCCACTACCTGCTCTACACCGGCAAAAATAACAGGAGAGATGCTTGAGAGGAAATAAAACAGTCACTAAACCAATGAAAACCAAAAATAAACAGTAAGAGATGAATCTAATCGTTTATGATGAATATATGAGATGAAAGTCTTTTAGATAGATAGGTGCTTACCTGAAAGCTATGATTAGAGAAACCTTTCCATATTTAAAGCATTTTGTTCCTTTTCAATTCCACTTGAAATGTCACAGGACACAGCTAACAGAAAGATCACTTATGTTGTGTTCCGATCTGATTATTCATTTGGGACTTTAGACAGAGAGACTTCCACTCCTTACGTTTGTTTGTCAAGACTACAAATCCTCAAAGGAACACACACCCTCAGAACACGTATGTGTGTTTGTGTAGCACAAAGAAGGAAGGAGTGGAAATGAGTAAGGAGGAGAGTTGGAATCAGGGGCGTCATGCACTCATTATTTTTGAGGGGGCACGAGTTGTGATGATGTCGTCATGTGACACACAGCAGCCACAATAGCACTTATGTTTTTTTTTGTTTTTTTTGCCTTTTTATTCAAAACATTCCCAATCACATTAACTATATCATAAAATATCTCGATTCTCACCTTTATAGATTATGGTCAAAGTAGCCTAATAATTATATGCATAAAAACCTGTCTGTTTAGTAAGTAATAGATATGGGTGTCATGCCATAACATATTTTTAATACGACTGATTTTATATGTGAATATTAAAAACATTGCAAGTTAGGCTACTTATCATAACACTTTCATTGTACAGAAAGAGAGCAAAGAACATCTGCATTATCAAAGAACATTTTCACTGACAGTCTAGAGTTCAAGCACTCTCAAAAACTCCAATTAAAATCACTGAAGCTGTTTACACTGTGAAATGAATATCTTACAGATTCATACACACATCTGCATTTTGTTGTTTCTAACGAGATAATTCGCCAGAAAGAGGTATTCAGTCAGCGAGCGAGTGAAGAAAACACCGGCATTTTAGCGATGACTCATCTGAACACCTATGATTGGTCATTGCATTCATAAGCTCAACAGAATCGTGTGTGATTGGTTATAATGCGCAGTGCTGTAAAAATGCGTCTGTCTTTGGCTCAGCGCCAGCCAGCGAACGCAGATCTGAATTTAGCAGCTGATGATATGAAGCACTGAACGATTTAATCACGCTAGTGTGATTGTATCAAATATAGAAAATATTATTCGGCTATTTTTTGTCTTTTGGAAGCTGCATTCAGAATCCACTTGGCTCAAAAATCTGAGGGGGCACGGGCCCCCTCACTTTCAGTGGGCATGACGCCTCTGGTTGGAATAAGTACAATAGGTAAAAAAATGTATTTGGACACTTCAGTCACATTTAAAAATGTTAGAATGTCTGGCATCTGATAAAATACCAGTTGGCATTTATTTGAAAGAAATAGAGCACATATGTGATCCTGGATCACAAAAGCAGTCTTAAGTCGCTGGGGTATATTTGTAGCAATAGCCAAAAATACATTGTATGGGTCAAAATGATCGATTTTTCTTTTATGCCAAAAATCATTAGGATATTAAGTAAAGATCATGTTCCATGAAGATATTTTGTTAATTTCTTGCAAACTATGTATAAAACTTCATTTTTGATTAGTAATATGCATTGCTAAGAACTTCATTTGGACAACTTTAAAGGTGATTTTCTCAATATTTGGATTTTTTTGCACCCTCAGATTCCAGATTTTCAAATAGTTGTATCTCAGCCAAATATTGTCCTATCCTAACAAACCATACATCAATGGAAAGATTATTTATTCTGCTTTCAGATTATATATAAATCTCAATTTTGAAAAATTGACACTTAAGACTGGTTTTGTGGTCCAGGGTCACATATACACTTTAGAACCAATAATATAATTTGTATAATTTGACAGGGAACAATCTCAGAACTTTGGATAACGCTCTGGCAAGGTTCTCGCAGAGTTATGAATAAACTTTCTTCCAGTAATGTTAATAGAATGTTCACTCAAAGTAGGGCTGTCAAATCGATTAATCACATCCAAAATAAAAGTTTGTGTTTACATAA
Source organism: Tor tambroides (assembly GCA_021397915.2). NCBI lineage: Eukaryota > Metazoa > Chordata > Actinopteri > Cypriniformes > Cyprinidae > Tor > Tor tambroides. Next base: position 58,717 of record JAFVLL020028175.1, read on the forward strand.
TATATATATATATATATATATATATATATATATATGTGTGTGTGTACTATGTATATTTATGTGTATATATAAATACACACACATACAGTACATGTATTTAGTTATCAGGTCTTTAATAACATTCTCAAATTGTTGACAAAATCATCCGTTATACATGGTTCGTGGAACATTTTTTGGAAACTTTTTAGTTGAACCATTCATCTGCTTTTTTAAATGTTACTTTAAAGTTTCGAACATTCAAAAGTAACATTCCCATAATGTTTGCAATGATTAAATGCATCGTTTATTTTCTCTAATATTCACATAACCAAGATGAGGTTTTTTTAACGTTTAAAAAATGTATAAAAACGTAATGGGAACGTTAGCAAAACATTTTCAGAACATATTTTGTTGGCTGGCTAATGATGTTCACAAATAAGCAAAAAGAGCATTTTCTTTTGGAACATTTTAATATTCATCCCCATCCTCATAGTGAATACAAATGAGTTATATATAAATTCTTTCCATTCCTTGTTATATTTTCTATGCTACAGTTACAGCGTGAACCATCACAAGTTGAAAACGTACACGGGGAAGGAATGATCCGCCAAGACAAACATGCATCGATTACTGTACACTACAACACAATAAACAGCTTACAAACGACTGTAAATATAGTCAGAAAAGACATAATAGAAGTCAAATGTTAGTAAATAGACAGATGGACAAATTTCATTCAGTCCAATAAGTGACTCCACCACTCCCAGTTTACATTGACTGTGTCAGTATTTTCAGGGGTAAGTTAACATTCAGTAGTTTAGATGTCCACAGGACAAAAATGCGATTCTGTTGTTTCATATCATTCATTAGAATCTATGGAAAAATGCCATAGTGAAGGTCGTCTTGAGGGCCATAGAGAAAAAAAAACAAAAAAACAATGAGTTCTTACAGGATTTTTAAGTATACAGTTAAACACATAATTACTCCTTTTAGTAAATGTAGATTAGTAACAATTTTGTAGTTTTCTATAAACCATAGCAGGTGCAGATTGAGGTTGCTGAGGTTTTTTGTTGAGACATTAATTTAAAACATAAATATACAATATGAAAAAAAAATTCGAACAAAATTAACATTAAAATGGAAAATTAAATAAAATACTAGTAAAAATCAGTTTAGATTTAAAAATAATTCTAAAAAAACAAATAAATAAAATAAGCAAACAAATATAAAAAAAAGATGCATTTATTTTCTTGTATTAAGCCGGATATTAGAAGCATATTACCTGTTTGTTAGGTGGCTATGGTGTAAAAACCTTTTCATTTTTGCTACTTTGCACAATAAATGAAGGCACGTTCCTGAAACATTTATGTACTTGTTGTAGTGAATCAAAATTATTCAGAATTTTAGACAAGTTACTAATGTAAGGTGATCTGCTGTTGTTTAAGAAAATGTTTTTATTTAAAAAAAATGCACTTTTGAAATATGAATTTTTTTTGGGGGGGGGAGGGGTGTATATAACAGTATTGTGCTTGACAGGAAACATCCAGAAAACTCCTTAGAATCTGTGCCAGAGTAGCGAAAAATGAACAAAAACAAATCATTTCTATCACAGTGACAGAAGCAAATGAAATGAATTCAAAATGCAAAGCTACATAATTTGAAAATGCATTAGCATTAGAATAAAAATATATTTCACAGTAATTAAAAAAACCAAACATTTTAAACTGTAAACAATAGTGTCTCAAATGAATAAAAACATCTGCAAATACATACTTGCTGTGTGTGTGGATTTTTGTAGATTGCTGGTCTTGAATAGCAGATTATTGTACTTCTGTGTATGTTACTCTGTATAAGCACCAACCGATAATAGAAAAATATTATCAGTGAAGAGTTTACAAAAATTCTCATTCGTATCAAAAGTGTCAAAGGTTTACCATTGAAAGATGTATCAATTGTAGAAACACACACACAAAAAAAATTCAAATCCAAATTTTCAAAAATTCAAAGAAATGGCCTCTTTGTTTTGAAATATCAAAACCCACTTAGCAAGAGGAATGTCTTCTTATTTTTTTTGTTAAAAAAGGAAAAATAATAATCATGTTTTACTGAAAAACTGAGAACTGCCTTTAAAACAGAGCAAAATAATTTCCCTGAACTTTAGCATACAACATTTAACTTTTCTAGTTCACTCATACAGAGAAATCCGTCTCTAGGTTAAGCTACACTCTACAGAGGTAATACAAGAGTTAACCAGCATTACAATAAAGATTAAACATATGTTTAACTGCCATATTGTACCTCTGTAAAATCTTTACACATCTATAACATACCTGCAACACACCTCTGACAGGTGTGATGTGAGGTGGAATTCATTAAGAAACTCCTGTCCTAGTAAATATTGTCCTCAAATATTTAAAAAACTCATCAGCGGTGGAAGCTATCATCCTCAGGAGGAGTCCGAGTATCTATGCTAACATGACAACTATCCTAGGATTCACATTAAGAATGGAAGACTTACATCACATGCACATCAAGTAGCAAAATGTCCATTAAATTACAAAGTACTAATAAAAATTACAACTACAATTTACAACAACATTTCCTGTAGTCGGTAGCTATACATTTGCTTGATCTCCCTGTTTTATGTCATGCATGAAGTGAGAGCACTTGCTTTTGTCAGATAAGATAGGAAGAACAGGAGGAACAGACTTGATGCTGAAGAGTTTTTTTGTCTTGTTAACCAAGCAACCGGTAAAATCTGGCACAATGTATCTGTGTCAGCGAAGGTGTCGTGTCATTTCAGCAAGCAAACCGGTCAGTTAATGAAGAAACGCTTGCTTGAAAAAGTTGGTTTTGATATTAGCTGGATTAGTCTTTTGAAGGGTGCAGGAAAACATACTGTAACTGCTCATGCACCAGTGGTAGGCATTGCAGTTTGTTAAGACAATGTGAAAAGGCCTTTATACTGCAAAAAAATCATTTTCTTAAGCATTTTTGTTCACCCCTACAGTTTTTGAAACATTTAAAAAAATCTTTTTTTACATTTTTATTACTGTAGCTTGGGTCATTTTTTTTTCTTCAAATATATATATATTTTTTTCAACAATGATGCATTAAATTGGTGACAGTATAAAGACATTCATGTAACAGATTTCTATTGCCAATAACGGAGTGTCTATTTACACTAAGTGCAAATAGCCCGCCTTGTTGGCAGAGGCTATTTACACTAACTCCGCCCACTAACGTGAGATTATATTAGTCAACACTGAAAAAAGACACTCAATTAACATCTGTTTCAGTGGCGTAGATGGTAAGACGTGTGCTTTTTGACGCGATCGACCTGAGTTCGAGTCCGCCTTTTGCCAAACTTTTTTTCTCCCTTTTCAAATCACATATCGCATCAGAAAGGCATTTATTTTCAATAAAAATGAAGGAAATAATCAAAAAGTTGAAAATAAAACAATCGGGTAGGGTTAGGGTAGGTGTAGGGAAGGATTTATTTTCCCAATAAAGTGGCATCCTTTTAATAATTTAAATTAAAACTATAATTTACACTCAATACGTTATTACTACAGTACAGAATCTATCTATTTGCACTTAGTGTAAATAGCATATCGTTAAAAAATACTGCTATTTTCACTTGGTGTAAATAGAATCCATTGCTATTTGCACTTAGTGCACTATTGCACTTTCAATAAATCGGCATATTAGAATGATTTCTGAAGGACAAAGTCAGAAATGATGCTGAAAATTTAGCTTTGACTGAGCTTTAATAAATTACATTTTAAAATATATTAAAATAGAAAAAAGCTATTTTAAATAGTAATAATATTTGACAATACAAAATTTTTTATTGTACTATAAGCAAAATTTTCAGCATAAAAGAATTCTAAAAACGTTTTAAAAATCTTACTGACCCCAAACTTTTGAACGGTCTACCCGATCTCATGACGAAAACGTACCTGTGGGAACTTTTTCACAAGACTCGAAATACATACCAATAAGTACATATCAGTTTCCAACAGAAATTAACACTAGAGGTGAAAAAAAACATTGAGCACTTGTAATTGTTTTCGTACACAGTTATGATTACAGCTCCGTATGTTTCGCTTTCCGGACATAACTTGCTTGGTAGCTCAGCCAAGCTAAAACGGCATAAAAAAACAACTAGCTAAACAAGCTAAAACGGCATGCTTGCGATTACGTTTTTACGTCACATTTGCTTTTGTTCATATTATCGGGTAGGTTTAGGTATAGTGCAGATTGTACGTTATTTTAAAACGTCACGGAGCATTAGACTTATAGCGCCACTCAATGGATATTTCAAGTCAGAACTGCGGTGACACCTACAAACCAACATCACATAAAACGTACCATATGTATGTTCATCTGTTCCGGGGCACAAAACGAATACTCTTTTAGCACCACCCAGTGGACATTTCACATCGAATATGTCACGAAATGTACATGGGGGTACGTATTTTGCATCTTGCGAAAAAGTTCTCACAGGTAAGTTTTCATCATGAGATCAGGTTGTGAATGCTAGTGTGTTTATATATATTTTAAGTTATGCTTTAAAAAATACCCACGGGGATAGGCTAAAAAAAATAAATAAATAAATAATAAATAAATAAATAAAAACATTTGCTCAGTTTATTTTTTAAGAATATATTGATAATTTTACTGTAAGAACAAAAATTAAGAAAATGACATTTTGCAGTATATATGTCTTGACAAATTTGAAACATTCTAAATAAGAAGTTAGGAGATTTTTAAAATCAGAAGACATATCGCTTAAAAAAATAAACCAGACCACAAAAAAATGCTGGTGCATTTATCTGTAGGAAGAAGGTAGGGTAGAAACCTAAAGTGCTTTTTGTTGTATAAAATTCTCGTATGTCATTCAGGAGAAACTACAGACATTTGTGTTGGAGTCCAACAGCATGTTTTAGAGTCAAATCTAAAGTCGAGCTACTTCTGTGTACACAAAAATGGTCCTGCCTCCATGCAGACCAAGCATTATTGGCAGCACATCATGAGCATTAGCATCATTAGCTCTTTCATTCAGATGCTACGCGTTTACGAAGTCCGATTCTCTGAGACAAAAAAAAACTTTTTTGCGTCAACAAACGGAAGTGACAGAGGCTGTCTGGCCGTTGGGGTTGACAAAATCTTAATAAATAAAACCTGACATTCTTCTGAGGAAAACATGGACGGTTCGCACGCCAAAACGATACAGTGCTGTCACAATGGACAGTGACAGAAAATGGTTGATGTCGCTGAGATTCAGTAAAACAGCTCATCTGGGTAAAGTGTTGGCGTTTGAGATCCGAGCAGGGGACGAGCGTGCTGCTGGTGAGCCTCTGAGAGTGGGCGTCCCTGGTGCTGGAGACGCCGCCTTGTGAGTGGGCGTACAGGGGCCAGGAGAACAGGAGTGTGTGGGGGTCCCAGGACCTGGAGAGTAAGGGTAAGGAGGGATATCAGGGCCGGGGAAGAAGGCTCTGTGGATGGGAGAAGAAGAAGGAGACAGATGGGGACTCGTCTGGAGAAGCCAGAGCAGCTCTTCATTGTTACGGCTCAGCCGTTTCTTCTCGTTGGTCTCCTTCTCTACATACTCCTGAAGGTTTGCGTTCTCCTCAGACAGTTGTCTATAAATATAGGAAGAAACAGTCAGGATTAGTCAAAAATCTGGCTATGCAAGATCTTAATTCAATCGCCCTCAGGTCTGCCAAGATGTAAATGTGTTCGTTTCTTTGAAAGAAAATACTTTAGCATTATATCACTTGCTCACCAATGAATCCTCTGCAGTGAATGGGTGCCGTCAGAATAAGAGTCAAAACAGCTGATAAAAACATCACAATAATCCACAAGTAATTCACAGTCCATCAATTAACATCTTGTAAAGTGAAAAGCGAAGTGTTTGTAGAAAACAAATCCAGTTTAACTTGTCACTTCTGGACAAAATATCAGTCCATAATAACACTTCCTCCAAAAAATGAAGAGTACCACTCACATCAAAATCCACCAATATATTTGTTTAGAACTGATCTGAACTGTTTTCGCTTGTAAATGGTGCTTGATATGTGCATATTTCTCTCCTGATTCAGACCAAATGACTTTTTTAGTGGAAAAAGCCATATTATGGATAAAGCACTCATATTTTAGTATTGTGAATGTTTTAATGATGGAATTGTTTCTTACAAATGCTTAGGTTTTTACTTAACAAGGAGTTATGTGGATTTGTTGTGGATTATTGTGTTTTTATCAGCTGTTTGGACTTCTGACGGCACCCATTCACACCAGAGGATCCATTGGTGAGCAAGTGATCTAATGCTAAATTCCTCCAAATCTGTTCCAATAAAGAAACAAACTCTTCTTGGATGGCCTAAGGGTGAGTGAATTTTCAGATCATTTGAATTTTTAAGTGAACTATTCATTTAATTCAAATTCCTACCTTGACACTGTGAGATGGCGGTCAATGCGGGCCATCAGGTCTTCATTCTGCTGCTGAAGCACCTGGACCCGCTCCTCCAGATACAGGTTCTTTTGGGCCTGCTCAAAGGATCAAGTGAACACAGAGCTCAACATTAAATTCTTACACAAACTTCCCCTGCCTGGACAACAGGGGACTGAAATGTGCTTTATGTGAGCAAAAAAAACAAAACAAAAAAAACCAATGAGAATTCATAAAAGCTGAAAGGAAAAGGAAGTAAAAAACATGCCCTGTTTCCAAATCATAAATAATATAACATCCAAAGGAGCTGAAAGGAAAAAGAAGTAAAAAAAAAAAAAAAAGTGGAAACTGATTCAATATCCAAATCATAAATAATGTACTGTAACATTTCTAAACAGTACAGAATATATACAAAACATTCATCATATACAACACTCTTCAAGGACCCCAAGAGGTTTGTCATGCCTATTCAGAAATGAATTCATCTCCTTCCTTTATTATTTATTATTGTGTGATCTTTTTGGATGTTTTTAAGGGTTTGTAAAGTACTTATGTTCAACTCTAAAACATCTTTTTTTATTATTATTATTAAACCTTTATTTAACCAGGAATTAAAAACTCTTGAGATTTAAAATCTCATTTACAAGAGGGTCCTGGCCAAGATAGGCAGCACATTTAGTTACACATAAAACAAAATACATTAGTTTACATACACAGAAACATACACAATTCACTCAAAACATTTACAATCAAGTGACTCTACAACTAGATCCTTTAAAATGCATCTAAAATCATTTAGTGATACCAACTCTTTTAAGCATAACTTATCTTGTAATTGATTCCAATCAAATGGAGCGGCATAACTGAATGCCTGTTTACCCATATTAGTACGAACTTTAGGGATGCTTAAGAGATAATAGTCCTGTGAGCGAAGCCCATAATTCTTTATACCTTTTTGAAAGATATTCTGCTGTAAATATGAGGGAAGTAAACCTAAAATGACTTTATATATAAATAAGTACCAATGCTTAAGTCTACGGGATGACAACGCCGGCCATCCAACCCGAGAGTACAATAAACAATGATGAGTAAGGACTTTTGAATTTGTGATGAACCTTAATGCTCCATGATAAACTGAATCCAACGCCTGTAAACAATGCTTAGGTGCCTGCATATATATGATATCACAGTAATCCAACACTGACAAAAATGTAGCTGCTACCAATCTCTTCCTTGCTGCAAGAGAAAGACAATACTTGACTCTAAAAAAAGGCCCAGTTTCGACTTTAATTTTCTCACAAGGTACTGAATATGAGGCCCAAAAGAAAGAGAATCATCAATTAAAAACCCCAGGTATTTATACTTAGATACTACTTCAATCTCCAAACCCTGAAGAGTAGTATCATGAGTTTGAATGTGCAGAATTTCTTTTTGTAAACATCATAAGTTTAGATTTCTCCGCATTTAGAACAAGTTTTAAATCGCTCAGTGTATGCTGAACTGCATCAAAATCAGATTGAAGATGACTCACAGCCTGATCCAATGTTGGTGCAGAAGAGTAAATCACCATATCATCAGCGTATAGGTGAAAACTTGAATGTGCAAGGTTATTCCCAATATTATTAATATATAAAATAAATAATAATGGCCCGAGGACCGATCCCTGTGGTACGCCGATCTTTACATTCCGAGTACTAGAAGTGAGTCCCTCTATATTTATACATTGAGATCTATCCGATAAGTAATTAACAAACCATCCAACAGTATTTACTGATAAACCTACACTAAGTAGCCTCTGCTTCAAAATTTCATGATCTACGAGATCAAAAGCCTTAGATAAATCAATAAAAAGAGCAGCACTATGGTTTTTATTATCCAATGAAACCATTAAATCATTTAATACTTTTATAATTGCTGTGGATGTACTGTGTTTTTTCCTAAACCGGATTGGAACTCTGATAAGGCATTTTTAGAAGATAGAAACTCTTTTAATTGATCATTCACAAGCGATTCCAAAACCTTTGATAAAATACAATTTCAAAATAGGCATATAATTACTCAATACAGTTGGATCACCCCCTTTGAATAATGGCCGAACATAAGCAGTTTTCCAGATAGAAGGAATTTCATTTGTAGATAAAGAAAGATTAAAAAGATAGGTTAGTGGTGGCGCAATAAAATCAGCTGCCAGCTTTAAGAAATGTGGATCCAACTTATCTGGACCAGCCTGTTTCCTACTATCTAAAGATTTAAGTGCCTTATTAACCTCTGAAACTGTTACTGGATTAAAATCAAATAATTGGTCTAGCTTAAAATGATTTACACTAGAGTAAACAGTTGAGGAATTATCATGGGTCAAATTTTGGGACTCATGAAGCGTACCAATGGCCACAAAATGTTCGTTTAAACAATCTATTATCTTAGCTTTATCCACAATTTTACATGAATCCTTAATAATACATGATGGAAAATCTGAATTTGAATGACTTCCAATGAGACTTTTAATATTTTTCCAAAAAGTTTTCGAATTATTTAGATTATTTGAAGTTTCTAAAAGAAAGTAGTCAACCTTAGCCTTTCTAATTGCAGCAGTGGACATATTACGCAATTGTCTGAAAATCAACCAGTCTTCCTTTAGATTAGTGCTTCTGGCTTTAGACCAAGCCAAATTACGTTCTCGAAGTAAATTTGACAATTCGGCGGTAAACCATACATTATGTCTACCTTTAACTCTAAACTTTCTAAAAGGAGCATGCTTATTTATAAAATAGGTAAAACTTTCATAAAAATAATTCCATGCACTTTCAACTTCTGGAATAAGATTCATTTTTCCCCAATCAAAATGATATAAATCATGTAAAAAATCATGTTTTGTTTTTTGAGTTAGAGCTTCAGTGATGAATGTAATGTGGCATGTCACTGTAAAATCAAATTAATATTTTATCATAGAAATGAATGATTATTTAACATTCTGCACTATAAATATTCCATTTTATTTTCTTTTGTTCTGGTGCTGTTTTTCTTTTATGGGCACTGCTTTCTTGTATGCCAGAGTTTTTCTGTTACTTGCATGATTTCATTTTTTCTTTACATTTTCTTTCTTTCAGATGCAGTTTTTATTATTTAATGTTTTCTTCTTTCTCCCAGTAGTGTTTTATTTACTTGCACTGTTTTTTTTCTGCAGGTGTTTTTCTTTTACCTACAGTTTTCTTTTTTACTGCAGCAGGTTTTTTCTTCAGCACCGTTTTTCTTTTTCACTGTGACAGAGGAGAGGAAGACTCTGTCCTCTTCTTTACTTTAAACCGTATACAGGAACATTGTGTTTATCCTGCACACCTATTCATATGGAGCTTACCACTTTCTCCAGATGACAGATCTTCTTCTCCTGGTCATGAATTTGCTGGTTCTTCATCTCCAGAACCTCCTTCAGACTCTTCAGGTCCTCCTCAATATGCTGATACGGAGCCAGCGCATCCTGCAAATACATATACAATACTTACTTTCAGTGTTTGTGTGCCTATATCCAAGTATCCCTTTATGAATGTCTTAAAGAAACATACCACAATCTGTTCATCAGTGCTTTTCCTCAGAGCTTCTTCAAAACGCTTGGCTTTGTCTTTCAAAGTCCGGTTCTGGAAAGTCAGAGTGTCCACTTGGTCCTAAAGGAGATGTTGCTGTTACTAATGAATCTATTTGGATGATTTGCAAAAATCTCAAACCTTGATTTACAAAAGAATCACCTGAAGCGAAAGGCGCAGTTTTTCAAAGTCCTCTTCTAGACTGGCCTTTTGCTGCTCATGGGCTTTCCTTAAGTCTAAGAGAAATGAATACAGAATTTTAGTTCTTCTCCACATTTCTGTTAGCTGGTTAGTAGTGGTATTAATAACCAAACACTCACCCCTCATGGTCCTGGCATGCTCTTCCTGCAGTGTTGCCATAGTGATGTTGTGCATGGTCTTCAGGTCTTCAAGGGCGGCCTCATGGTTGGCAGTCAACTCTTCGATCTAAACACAAAACATATAGTTGAGTCTTCATATTCATGCCATCTTCAATTTATTTCCCCTGTTCCTCAGCTAGAAGATCTGACCTGTTCCTGGTGCTGTGTGCGCAGCTCCTCCACCTCTGACTGGTGCTCTGCTCTGAGATGGTCTCGATCTGAAGCGTGCCGTAATCTTAGGTTCTCCTCTAACGTAGCGAGTTCAGACTCCTGCTGCACCTGTAACTCTCTCAGCTCCCTCTCAAAACACTCCTCCAGCTCTCTCTTCTCCTTCTGGAGACGCTCCCAGCGAGCTGCATTAAAGGCTGGATGATATGAGAAACAGAGTAGATGGATTTAAATAACACAAACCTGCATTTGTCTTAGTCATTTATGGGCACCAATGAACCTCTTTGAACTCACCCACTTCATGCTGAATCCGACTGAGTTCCTGGGACAACTCTCTCTCCTTCTCCACAGCATTTTCACTCTGAAACACACACACAAAAAAAAAACAATCAGAAATGTAAAAATGACTCAGATCCACTACGAACATTTAAATATAATATTACTCAAATAGACACTTAGAATATATATGATGGATTTTCCATTTTTGTAGTGTGGAGTACTGCATACTGCATTTAGTATTACTTGCATGACCTAAACATCAAATTATAAAAACCCACACACAATGTTGTGTTTGAAACTGACAAACATTATTAACTGAACTCATACTGTAGACATGTCTGTAATGTAAGATGACAAACAAGAAAGAAATGATGATGCAATGCTGCAGAAACATTATCACTCTTTAACAGTACAGAATATGTACAGTATACAGTACCACCCTGATAATGAAAAGCACTTAGAAATAACACATGCACTATAGAAACTAATAAAATGTGGCCTGCTTCATGCTGGAGTCGGCAGGCGTGGGAGAAGTTGGCAGGTTACTGTCTGTAAACCCTTTTGCTGCTAAACAGACGAACAGGAGTGCATGTGGAGGAGAGGAATTCAATTAATATTAATGTAGTACGTGTGGGCATTAGGCTGGAACGTTGAGAAGAATGGGATTTTAGATTTGGATGTATATATATTTTAAGCCATTGTGTTTCTGACCCCTACTGACATCTTTAAAATTGTCTTGAGTTAGTATACAAAGGCATTTCAGAAGCACCTGTGAATCTTAAAGCCACTAATGGACAGCAGGGGTCACTGTGCTTCCAAAAATGTCTTTATTTACAGTGTTTATTCATTTAACAGCTGCTTTTATCCAAAGCTAGTTACAAATATGGATGGCAACATATGTGATTCATCCTAAGGAGAGAGCGTTATGCTTGTGATTGTGTGTGCAAACAGTGACTCAACGGTCTGCTCTTGCACACAGTTACCTCATCCTTACATTCATGATGGATTAGATAAAGGCTGTTATTTGTGTTTCGCTTTTGTTTTTTGTTGTTGAGTGTTCAGTTTCTAGTGGTTGAGATACACTGGATGTGTCAGTTCAAGGAGGCAGTATGTCAGTAAACGGTAGTGAATGCCTAGTGGTTGAGGCTTTGGCAGGGTAACACAAACAGCTCATGTAGTTATGACATGTGAAGGCCGTAAAATCACTGTGCCCTTGAGCAAATTATTTGATCGCAGGGTTTGTACCAGAAGGGATGTGGATGTAGTTAGTGTACTGTGAATCATGTTGGATAGAGCGTACTGTGTCAGCTGAAAAACAACTAATTTAGAAAAAAGCATCTTTGGGATTATTAATTATTATTATTAATTATTAATTATTATTAATTATTAATTCTCAAAAATAATATAAAATAAAATAATTGATTTATTTGATAGTTTATTTCATAGTTTTGATGATTTTTTTTTTTACTTTACTATGAATAATGAAAATAACAAAATAGAATATATATATATATATAATAATATAATTAATATAATATAATATATAATATAATATTTATATAATATAATATTTTTTTATGACAAATGAATAATGAAAATAATACATTATAATACAAATTGTTTTTTATTTCAAAGTTTTGATAACTACATCATGACTCCAAAATGTGTTAAATAGTAATAATAAAAAATGAGCATGTCCACATAATAATACAATAAAATATTATATACATTTTTATGGCTTTATGAACAATGAAAATAATAAAATATAATAAAATAAAATAACTGTTTTACTTAGTAGTTTTTATGACTTTATTATGATTCTATATGTAACGTAGTAATAATAAAGAAATAGTATGTGTGTCAATACATAATATAATATAATATATAATATATGTTCATGACTTTGAATAATAAAATAAAATAGTTGTTTTATTTCATTGTTGTGAGGATTTTTTTTATAATTCTAAAATGTGTCAAGTAACAATAATTAATTAGTATGTGTGTCAAATTCAATATATAATATATGTTTTTATGACTTTCAATAAAAAATAAAATAGTTGTTTTATTTCATAATTTTAATGATTTTGTATGATTCTAAAATGTGTACAGTAATAATAATAAAGAATGTGTATGTGTGGCCAAACACATTTTTAGCTGACTGTGATCTTTAATAAAATACCTTGAGCGAGAAGTGCTGAGTGCAGATCACAAAGACCTCCAGACTCATGCTTGTTTTCTTTAGTTCTGTCTGAAGTGTCTGTAGCTGCCTGGCCTGTTCTTCACAGCGACCCTGCAAGAGCTGCATCTCTTCATGCCTCTGTACTTCCTCTCGCTCTTTTTCTTTCTTCTGCTCTTCTTCTTTTTTCTTCTCTGGTCCCGGAGAGCCAGTACGAGGTAAAATCTGCATGCTTGAGCCTCGGACCGCCACTGTTGCCCTTTGTTGCCTCTGAAGGACTAAAGAGGGAAACACGAGAGAAAAAGCACTAAAAAATCAATTTCATTAAACTCATCTCAGAACGGCCCTGTGTGAGGCCATAATGCTAAGACACCCCAGGGAGTCTTGCATGCTTAACAACCATGAAACAATTTACATAAAGCTTTACCATAATTTCTATACCTAACTGGATTACTCGAATCCTCTATAAGTAAAGCAAAGGGACTATTCAAAGACTAGACTGTTTTCATTGTAATGTAAAATGAGGTACGTGACCCAAAGCTAATGCGACAGTGGCTAAACAAACCATAACTAATCTTATAGTTCAAATAAAATAATGGAAGAACTGTTATGCTATATCCTTCCAATTCACAATGCATGGATTACAAAGGATGTATAGATTAGTCACACCAAGACAGTTGAAGCCCTCATGGAAGTTACAGAAAGACATTATCAATTTTTATGCGATATAGATAAATGTACTTGACAAACGACTCAAAAACTAGCATAAAAGTCAAGGATTTTGGATTAATGAAATATAAAATCAAAGTGTGTATCTTAATGTGCTTCAAGATGAGCAAGCAACCCAAAACACTTATGCTAATGCTAATAGCTGCTAATGTTTTGTTCCTACTGAAGCTGAGTGTTAGCATTCATTTCATGATGAAGTTGATACACATTGGGCCAGACGTAATGACAGGATGATTTACAGCTATCATTACTGTAGAAACTAATCTTCAGAAAAAAGACTGAATGATTCAGAGCTGCTGATTGCTATGGAGTCATTGTTGCCCTCAGTGTTGAGTGTGCAAGCAATTTGTTTGTTAATGGCTAGGAACTTTTTTTCAGTGGCCTTTACTGACGTATTAGGTAATGAATTAACCTCTGTATACAAATGAACAAGCTATAGCTGTCCTGTGTAGTGGAGACAGCGTATAGGAGTGTGGATATACACTCGCATTCAAAGGTTTGGGGCTTATTTTTTAAATTCTTTCATTCAGAAAGGACAAAATTGACAGTTAAGATCTTCATAATGTTTTAAATAGATTTCTATTTCAAATAAATGCTATAAAAGAATCCCGAAAAATGGTACAGTATCATGATTTAATTGATTTAAGGTTTCTTAAGCACCTAATCAGCATATTCAAATCATTTATGAAGGATCATGTGACACTGAAGACTGAAGTAATGATGCTGAAAATTCAGCTTTGCATCACAGGAATAAATTACATTTTTAAAGGGGTCATGAACTGAGAAACCAAAATTCCCTTGATCTTTTGACATATAAGAGGTCGTTGTACTATAAAAACATTCTGTAATTTTCAGAACTCAAAACTTTGTCGTTAGTCTAAAAACAAATAATACTGAAGGCAAATATGCCAAAACAACACTGCCTGTTTAGCCCCGCCCACTGATTCGCGCATTACAAGAGAGGCTAACGCAAAGGTCTACGCAGAAACCAAACAATAAAGATGGCTCTGAAGACAACAAGATGCTGTGAAGTGCTAAGTTGTGGAAAAACAGTGTTTGCGTTGCCTTCCTTCTGATCACAGTGTCAGGAAAGAGTGAATGAACTTTATGTTTAATGAAGATTCAGACCTCATCAGAAATAACTCAGTCCTTTGTTCATTTCATTTTACCGTGGATTCGTTTACAAACAAGGCACAATTCGACATGGGATTTACAAAAAATTGAAACTGAAAGACGATGCTGTGCCGATTATATTGGACCCGACTTCAACGTTGCAACACAAGTGTGAGTAACAGTTTTCATTATGTGATCACTATTGCTTTGTCTCTTCTTACAGATCGTTTGATATGTATTGAGTTGTTTATGTGTTTTTGACCTAAATCACATCAGAGCCCATCTAGGAGAAATGTCGCTGTCAAACATACACAACTATTAGCCAATCATAGCAGTGGGCGTTTACTTCCGAGTCTACAATCTGCCAAAAATCTTATAGCCCCAAATTTGTAGTAGTGTACAGTATATAGTGAAAATCTCTCTAACCTCTCTGAGTCAAAATCAAAGAGCTTTAAAGGGATACTCCACCCCAAAATGAAAATTTTGTCATTAATCACTTACCCCCATGTCGTTCCAAACCCAGTAACGCATGGATACACTATTTCAGTTCAAATCAAAGCGTAAATAAACGTAAAATACGTATCCATGCGTTACTGATGACAGAGAATAGCGTACGCGCTTTGCGTCCATCGGATGCTCTCTAAAATGGCGCTACGCTGACACAGAGAGACAGAGAGGAGACGAATTGTTGAATAAATGTCGCTATTTTTATTTTCTTTGCATACAAAAAAGTATTCTCGTCACTTCAGTAAATTCAGATTGAACCACTGATGGCAGATGGACTATTTTGATGATGTTTTTTATGCTTTTCTGTGCCTTGACAGTGTAATTTACTTGGCAGTCAATGGGAGAGTCACAAGCCTCCCGGTTTTCATCCAAAATATCTTAAATTGTGTTCCGAGGACGAATAAAGCTTTTACGGGTTTGGAACAACATGGGGGTAAGTGATTAATGACAAAATTTTCATTTTGGGGTGGAGTATCCCTTTAATCTTAATCAAAACAGCAACCATAAACATGCTCCTGTACTAAACTGACATTAAATAAACATTTTTATACATTACAATGACTCAAGACAATACAGTCCAGAGCACACATACACAAACCAACCACCAGCCTCCTAGAATGACTTAATCTTTAGCCTAAGAATCAGTCTCTATGACAACAAAGAGAAAATCTGCTTTTTCAGGTAGTAAGGTGGGCGAAACTGATGTTAGGTAGTCGATCCCCTGCTCATCAGGAAGACAACGACAACAAGAGGGCAAGATGCATTCTAAAGCCTCCTAGCACTGTATGTTTACATTTTTCAAGACAACCAACATTTTCTTTTAATGCCCTTCAGGGGAACTCAACACCCCCTAAACCCCATAATTTGCACCCTAGGACTGTGGCGGTAGTTTGGGCAACTGAATACTGAGTATTATTTCATTTAATTCAACATGACAGCTGAACTTGGCCCTAGTGGCCATACTGATTATATTCTCTCTCATTCTATGTTTGTGTGTGTGTGTATGGAGAGAAAAATAAAGAGGGTTACAGTGGAGATATGAGCTTCAGATGAGATTTATCCAACAGTGTGACATCGTCTAAAGTAGAGAGCAGCAGGGGACAGCTAAGAAAGGAAAGCAATATCTTGGGTTGATCTTTGTTCTGGTTGGTTACCTGGAGACTGCGGTTTAGGAGACACTACAGCGAGTCTCTTAGGGGAGGAGAGAGATGAACGGGTGCCATCAGAACTCTTCTGGAATTCCTTACGGGATGCTATGGATAAAGAAAGACACCAGTACAAGAGTTAATGGCAGTGCTCAGGAGGTTACCTGAATTAAAGGATATTCACTCAGGGAACACATAGAGGGCACAGGAGTGCAAATTCATGAATGCATTCACAACAGTAACCACCATCCGCTTTTCCATCTCTTTTTGTATCGCTTTCATTTTCCACAGAGTCATAATATGGTCTCAGCGGTCCAAGGATCGATTCCAATAAGAGGCAGCCAACCACAAAATAACACAGCTGCTAGGGTCCGCTTGCCACACGGGCTGGACGATATGACATTCTGAGAGGCTGCAGGCATCCGTGGACCAGAACATGACGCTATATATATATATATATATATATATATATATATGGATGCATATAAGGATGCATAATTGATCAAAATGTCCTAAGTAAATGCAAATAAATGCTGCTCTTCTGAGCTTTGTATTCATCAATGAATCCTGAAAAAAAATATCATGGTTTGATCAGTGGTGTTTTATTTATAATTTAATTTTAACTTAATTAAAGTGTATTCATTTAATTCTCAATATCTCCCATATAAGACCCCACTGCCAAAGCATACCTTATTAAATTATTCAAGCACAAGGGCTTATGGGTATTCCCACTTTATGATCACTTAATATAGCCTGATCTGGTTATTTTCTATTTTATTTTCACAGTAATTTACTGTGTTATGACAGAAAATGCACTAACAGCCACAGCTTTTACAATACAAGTATAAATATGGTATATTCTCGTAACAAATTAATTACTATATTACTATTTTACAGTCTTCATGATATCACCCGAACAGAAATGAAGACACAGACATTGCCTATGGGATTACAGGAAATGATTAAAGATGCTGCTGGGATTGGAGCTTGTTTCATATCTCCCATCTCACAACAGAAGGGGGTGCGTATGTTTTTGGGGTTGCTGCTTTTGGCTTACTTTCACCCAACAGAGCGCACACACAAACATCACATTGCAACAGGGGTCCCAGGGCACCTAATTACTGCCAGCTCATTTCGACATGTAGCAGACAGCCATAGACACCCCTCTAGAATCCCAATGGACTCCCTCCTCCCTTGGACCCCATTGTTACCCCACCCCCCAATGCTGAGACAGCACCTACGGCATCAGAGACACCGGTGCATCATGGGTGGGTGCATGCGAAGATGTTTGACTCAAGTATGGCGGTCTAAAGCTGCTGTGTTATAAATTCTGCTTCCTTAGATCCATGCGAGTAATGCGACAGCTGGACAGGGTCTCTGAACTGTTTTTCAGCAGCAGGGTCTCATGAATTTTGTCATCGCTCACTACCTAGACAGCATGCTAACCCTAGATCGGTAGTCCGCGATGGGCCAGCTGCCCCTGGCAGCCGTTTTGTCCCTCCAGGGTGCTGGAGATTTTGTCAGGATGACAAAGAGGGAAGCAGCAGGCAGAGATATAGACTCTCAAAGCTGTGGTTAAGGATCAGCAAATGTGGCATCGAAAATGGGACAGAACTGATAACAACACTAGAGAGGGGAACAGGTTAAAAAAAAGAGAATGATGAGGAGGAAAGAAGATAAACGGGGCATCTTAATAGCCTCATTATCCTTTAGGCAGGAGGAATATGATTGGTTAAATGGGCACAGGCAAGCTCTGATTGGACAGGGTCTTCTGTCACCAACATGCACAATGGTTCATCACTTACTTTAATCGCATGATTGCTTCTTAATGATCGGCCTAATTGAGCTGAGATAAATAAGCGATTGTAAGCAAGTGTATGAAATTCAGCTAGTATGCACTGTAATGAGTATTTACTACAAGAAGTATGCTTTAAACAAGATTAATTCCACCAGAATGCACTACAGCTAGAGTGATCTTTAACCATGTTTAAACAAGTATCCACTACAAAAGGTTTGCACTACTAGACGTATTTTTTCCACTAGTATGCATTACACAAATATGTAGCTAGCATACACTATAAGAATGAACTAGTTTATATTACATGTAATGGCCATCTATTCCTTTCCGTCCTCCACCATTTTCATAGGGACCAGCACAAAGGATTTGATGCGAAAAACCAAAAACTTGCAGTGTAACAGTTTACTTTTCATTTGTCAGGATATAACAAAACTCAAAAATCAAACTTGAGAACTATTTACTATTTTCAAGCTTCAAAATACATATGGTTTCAAAGAACGGCCAAAAGACAGTCTAACACCGAGCCCCTTCCTTCTTCTTATGGTTCAAACTATCAACAGTCGCTTACGTGTACGTATTATGTAAGAAATTGACCTATGAAATGTCACATATGCAAAACAAATATCACAGAATATGCAAACTGTATATCAAATAACAATAGCATCACTCTTAATACAAATAATATAACAATAATATAGAAAAATATTACAAATTTCTTAATGTTCTTTATGGCTCTAACAAAACACGTCTCTCCAGTAAGTATGCACTACAAAAACTGTGCACTATAAAACATATGGACTAAAGCTAGTATGTGATTCAGTAAGAATGCACTATGAGTATGAAATTCAACTAGTATGCACTAAGAAGTATGCAAACAAATACAAAAAGTATCAAACAAGACTAATTCCATTAAATCCATCCATCAACTACTACAACAAAGAAGTATGTGCTACAAGAGGTATGCACTACAGTAAGTATACATTTCAATTAGCATGCATTATACTTCAGCTAGTATAGAATTCAGAAAGTTTACATTACAAGTTGTGCTTCAATAAGTATGCAATTCAACTAGTATGCACTACAATTTTGTTTGCTTGTTTCTTCATAAATCAGGTTGAAATTAGTTCATTTGGCATACGGAAATACTGAGGTTGCATGCTTTCTCCAGTGCCAGAACTAGTATGCATTATGCAAATATGCACTTCAACTAGTATGCACTACAATCGTCTTTGCTTGTTTCTTCACAATTCAGGTTGAATTTAGTTCAGTTGGCATATGGAAATACAGAGATTGCATGCTTTCTACAATGGCAGAACTACTATGCATTGTGCAAATATACACTTCAGCTAGTATATAAAATGGACTGCAAATTGTTTACAATAACTGGCACTCCAATAAGTATACACTTCAACTTGTATGCACTCCAACTAGTATGCACTTCAAAAAGTGTCCACTTTCGTAAAAATGCAATTTATGAACTTCTATGAGTATGCACTACGAGAAGTATGCTTTAAAAAATCCAACAGAAAATACTACAACTACTGTGATCTTCAACCTGTACTACAACATCCATGTGTTTCAACAAGTACATACTATAAGGTACACACTACTTTCAAATAGTATGCACTATGAAACGTATATGCTTCAATAAGTGTGCACCGCACACAAAAGTAGACAAGCCTCTTACCCTGTGCTGGGCTTAAGATGAATGAGTCTGGATGGCCTACTTCCTGAGAAAGGGTGTTTCTTCTCAAGGCAAAGTCTACATTTCAGTCTTGACTAAACATAGGCTGCGACGTCCCCCCAACAGGACTGTCCCATTATTCACACACGCAGAGGAGATTAATGACTCTGTAGAGGACACGGAAAGGGAGGTAGTGCTGTTTACTTATGCCTGACATGTACGCTCTCAGCTGTGTGCCAGTGCATCAGAGGAGGTCTGCTTTCAAACTGCAGCCGCTGTCTGAGAATTCATTGTGACATTTGACAGGTGACTTCTGGCACTGGAGCAAGCATTCTACCCCTGTATTTCAGTACGCCAACTGAACTAAATTCAACCTGAATTATGAACAAACGTGTAGTTCATACTAGAAACGCTTATACTTATTGGAGTGCAACTTCTTGTAATGTAAACTTTCTGAAGTCTACACAGTGTATACAAGCTAAAGTACATATCTGTATAATGCATGCTAGTTGAAACGAAGACTTCTAGTAGTGCATACCTCTTGTAGTCCATACTTGTTTAAACTCATACTTGTAGTGCATTCTGTTGGAATGAATCATGTTTAGCACATACTTCTTGTAGTGCATACTCACTGAAATGCATGCAAGCAGAATTTCATACCCATTATAATATATTCTTGAAGTACATACTGGTATACTAAGTCCATATGTGCTCATACTTATCAGAAAGCAACATGTCATTTGAAACTATTTGAAGCTCATTCTTATAGTGCATACTAGCTAAAGTACATATTTGCATAATTCATGCTAGTTGAAACATACTTCTAGTAGTGCTAACATACTCTTCTAGCACATACTTGTTTAAACATGTTTGTCGCAGTACTAAAGATCACATTATTTGTAGTGTATTCATATTGTAGTGCATTCTGTTTGAATTCAATCTTGTATAGAGCACACCTGTAGTTCATACTCACTGAGATGCATTCTCATTATAATGCATTCTCATTAAAGTCCATACTAGCATACTAACTACATGTTTTATAGTGGACACTATAACATATTTTTTGTAGTGCATACTAGCTGAAGTGCGTACTTATCGGTGGGCAACCTGTAATATAGACTATTTGAAGTCCATTCTTATAGTGTACACTAGCTGAAGTACATATTTGTGTAATGCATACTAGCTGAAACAAATACTTATAGTATTGCAAACCTCTTGAAACATAAGCTTCTTGTAGTACTGGTTGAAGATAACATTGTATTCTAATGCAATTAGTTTTGCTTAGAGCATACTGTACTTCTTGTAGTGCATACTAGTTGAAATGTTTATACTTATTGGTGTGCAACTTGTTGTAATGTAAACTTTCTGAGGTCTATACAGTGTTTACTAGCTGAAGTACATATCTGTATAATGCATGCTAGTTGAAACAAAGACTTCTAATAGTGCATACTTGTTTAAACACATGCTTTCTGTAGTAACATTGAAGGTCACTCTAATTGTAGTGCACTCTGTTGGAATGAATCATGTTTAGAGCATACTTCTTGTAGTGCATACTCACTGACATGCATCCTAGCAGAATTTCATACGCATTATAGTACATTCTTTTTCAAGCACATACTGACATGTGTGAATACTTATAAAAAAAAGCAACATGTAATTTGAAACTATCTGAAGCTCATTCTTACAGTGTATACTACGGTAACTAAGTACTAAGTACATATTTGTGTAATGCTTTCTAGTTGAAACATTCTTCTAGTAGTGCTAACATATTCTTGTAGCGCATGCTTGTTTGTTGTAGTACTAAAGATCAATTTAGATGTAGTGTATACATCTTGTACAGCATTCTGGTTAAATTCAATCTCGTATAGAGCATGCTTCTTGTAGTTCATATTTACTGAAATGCATACTAGCTGAATTTCATACTCATTATAATGCATTCTGATTAAAGTGCATACTAGCATACTAAGTTCATATGTTTTGTGTACAGTTATTGAATCATACTTTTTGTAGTGCATACTAGCTGAAGTGCATACTTATCAGAGAGAACTCGTAACAAACTATTTGAAGTCCATTCTTACAGTGTATACCATCTAAAGTAGATATTTGTGTACTGCATACTAGTTGGAGCAAATAATAGTGCAAACCCCTTGAAACGCAACTTGTTATAGCACTGGCTGAAGATCACTCTGTATTCTAATGCAAGAGACATTCTAATGTTTGCTTAGAGCATACATGCTGGCTGCATACTGGCTGAAAATTTGACGTTTTGGTCCACTTACCCACGGGGGAACTTCGAGGAGGTGGCAGCAGGGAGCGGCGTGTGGGTGCAGGGGTGTTTGGGGGCTGAGTGGTGCTGCGGCATGGTGCTCTGTATCCATCTCCAGGAGGTGATGTGGTGACACGGTGAAGTGGTGGAGGCTCATCATTTACACTGTTGGGACCTGAAAATAACCCAAAAAGAGCCAAACTTCATTACCAAGAATACAGCACATCCACACAAACCAATGTTAGTTTGCTTTGAAAATCTCTGAAAATGGACTTTTATGCTCGTCAGTTGAATTGCATATAATTCATGTGCATCACAAAGTAGTCTAGACACTGAATACTGCAGGTCATTGTCTAGTCCCCTGATTTACTGTGAATGCTTAATCAGACTGTGCTCATCTAACTTGGTTTCTATCTGAGCACATTATTCATCATCTCTGGTGGATGAGAATTCATCTAACTGCTCATTAACCCCTCAACTGAACCCAGACCAGCTGTTCATTCCACTCAATGCTTGATCAATAACCGCAGCCCGGCTTGATAAGACCAAACTATGCAATAAAATGAGAATTGCTTGCCATATAAAAGAAAAAACCCAAGGTATAGCATCTATTCAATGAGCCATAACCGATTTCACAAATCACACAGGCACTTTTATATAACGGGTCCTTTGAAAGACACTTTCCTCTCTACTTTAGCTTACTTTCAGACTGTAAGGCAACACCATTCTCGGGAGCCTGTATAGAACGCTGCTCTGCCGCTGTTATCAATTTGATTTATGAAGTGCTGAGAGAGGATCCACAAACAGAAAAGAGCAGACAGATGCAGAAATGCTGACAGTACACTGTCATAAGTGCTTTTAAATACCATATTTTATAACTCCCATGTAACCTGAGGAGACATTTAGAGACAGCAGTCGACAACTGGCATTAATTCAGAGACATTTTGTTAGCATGAAATATATAGCCTTTCCAAGGGCACTAAACACAGCCCCACTAACACAACTCACTTTTTTGCATTTATGGTAAGACTATACTGTGGTAAATGCAGTTTGAGGGTGATCTGATAAGGGAAAGATCTGGGATGAAGTTTTGGCTGCAGAGATGGAGCTTCGGAAACAGTAGGAAGTGCTACACAGCCCTCCAGCTCTCGCAGCAGGAGATGTTAAGGTGCAGTGCAGCTGAGAGATGCGTTTGATTGGCTGCTGGGAGATAAACCTCGCTGCTCATTGGTGGATTCCCTCCCAAATCTCTGTGAGAACCAGTTAACTGCCTGCATTGTGTGGAACTGGGTTAGTAGCACAGAGACTCAATCCTTAAGATTTTTTCCAGTTTCATCAGCACTCTGGATTTACATAATCACCCAAATGATGGGAGCACTGTACTTGTGTGGGTTGGATCACATTGCGCACCTAAAATATCTACAGTTAAAAGTCTGGAGAAAGAATCACATTCTATATGCATCACTTTTCATGAATAAGGTACAAAATTTGGTTTTAAATTTAGTAATAGTAAAATAATAAAAACTTTAATTTAATTAATTTATCATATATTTTCCTTTTCCGCAAATGGCCAGAAAACAGGTCTGTAAAGTTTGCGACTCTAGTACAAAATTTGGAAAAATTAGGTGATTGTTATTTTTCAGAAATGAACATTAAATAAATATTACATTTAAATTAAATAACATTGCTTGCATACATACATGCATACATACATACCTAAAAATACAAACAAACAAACAAATTAATTAAAAATAACAAAATTTTTAAAAAGAACAAGTTGCAAGATTTAGCCTAAATTAATAGTTTGTATGTCCCTATAAGTTACAAATAAAATAAAATAAAATCTCTCAATATCTTTGGTAATATTTCTGAGTTTGATAAATGCAGTCAACAGTAAACTAAAGTTTTATTTGAATTCATAAACATATTTTCTGAATGTTTAAAATTCTATCTGTGACATAAATAACTGGCAGTGCATTGTAGTGACACAGCATTACAGGATTTACATTCTGATTTATGACACTAAGGGATTTAGCTTCTGTCTCTCTCTCTCTAGTTCACTGAACATTTCCATTCACAGATGCAGAAGTCTTTCTGCATACTGAACCCAACTATTATCTGCAGGTGTGTTTATATTATTATGCTTTTCTAGTGTTGACTAATATGTTTTTAATTACGGGAAATCTCGAATGAATTTGATTTAAATGTTTAGTTTAGCAAAAAATACAATTGCCAGTAAACATTGGCAAACATGGAATAAATGGACTAAGATCATATTAGTCTTTCTTAAAAAAGAAATACAAGCTTTATAAAATAAAAAGGCCCACATACACACACAGATTTAAAGTCCAGGAAATACAGTGAAGCAATTCACACATGCTGAATTTAAAATGCTGCTGACATTTTGATCATAATGAAGACAAATTCTTGGCCAACATGAGTAATAAAAATATACAAGTCAGTTTGAGCTGAATAATTTATCATACAATGCACCAGAAGGGAAAGCAAAAATAATAGAAGACTTTAATGCAGTGTTGGTGTGGATAAAATTCTGCTTCTGAAGCAGGCAGAACTAAACAATCAGTACTTCTTATGGTCTTCTGGCCAGTAGAGACATATGTAATGCGACAGGACAAGAAAGCAAAGAAAGTATTTTAGAAGAGATGGAGGAAAACATTATGTCTGTAAGGAGGAGAGAATAGGAATGCGCCCCACGTTGGGCGCCACTATTAGAGAAATAAATGATAGGCTAGGGAGGAGGGCTAGTTGGTTAAATCACTACTGACAATACCACTAGAGAGAAAAGGAGAGAGAGACAGAAATAGAAGTGAAAATAGAAAGCAAAAGGATGCAAGCAGAATGACAATATCTGTGAGGAAGGAGCTCACCTTAAGGTTAAGGATTGGCATGGCTTTTAAAATGACAAAGGAAATGTGATGGGAGCTGATGTTATTCCAGCACAGAAGGTTATTTCCCATCCAGCAACATTTAGATGGCACAGAGGGAGAATCAGAATGAAAAAATAAGGCCCAGTGAACACAGCAGTGACCCATTAAGAGATGGAGCTTGCGATGCATTATTAAGCACAGAGCATCAGAGGTGCTCCTGAGGATGACGGGAAATAAACATTATGCAAATCCAACTCACAGCCACATGTCAGGATGGCTGCCACTTCAGTATTAATACCATAAGGACCTGAGAAATACTGACTCACTGCTCAGCACTGCTTGCATAAAGTGGACAGATGGGCCAGAATGAACAACAACAACAAAAAAGAATATTAAGTTCATATTAAGTAGTGTGCACTAAAACATTCAGAAATTATGCAATGTGCACTGGGCAGTCTACTATACCTACAGTAGTACTAGCATGAAAGTAGTGAAATACCTACAGTAGTACTAGCATGAGTACTAGCATGAAAAGTAGTGTGCAGTAGGACATTAGGTAGTGTGCACTGTATTGTAATATGGTGAGTGTACAAAGTATTGTGCACTAAAACACTAGCATATTAAGTAATGTGCTCTACATAGCAGCACTAGTACAAAGTGTGCAGCAGGACATTTGGTAGTAGCGTAGTATAAAACACAATCATATTAAGTAGTGTGCTCTACATAGCACAGCACTAGTATAAAAGTAGTGTGCAGCAGGACATTAGGTAGTGTGCATTAGGTAGCATAGTAGAGTACATATTCACAAAGCGGCATGCAGTGAATGCATGTTAAGTGTGCATTAGATAGTGTAGTACAAAACTAATACTGTACATTAAAGTACTAGTTTTGCAGTAAAGTACTAAATAAGTATTGTACATGAAAACTCTAGCATATTACGTAGTGTGCTCTACATAGCATAGTTAATATACAACATGTATAGTGTGCACTAAGTAGGATATTGTTGACAGACACGTTTTACATTAAAAAGTATTATTATGTAATGTGCACTAGATAGTGTATTACAGGAACTAGTATACTAGGTAGTGTGCACAAGGGAATTATGTAATGTGCACTAAGTACTGTAGTATGGTGTGAATGCACAAAGTATTGCACACTAAAACACAAGCATACTAAGTAGTGTGCTCTACATAGCACAGTACTAGTACAAAAGTAGTGTGCAGCAGGACATTAGGTAGTGTGCACTAGGTAGTATAGTAGAGTATGAAATCACAAAGTGGCGTGCAGTAAACAGCATCATGTTAAGTGTGCATTAGATAGTGTAGCACAAAACTAATACATTAAAGTTCATTAAAGTACTAGTATTAATATAGAAATTGTAGTGTGCACTAGGTAGTATAGTGTGCACTAGGTAGCACAGTGTTCACAAACTTGTTTGCATTAAAAAAGTAACATTATAATGTAATGTGCACTAGATAGTGTACTAGTACACTAGGTAGTGTGCACACAGGAAATTAAATCATATGCATTAAGTACTGTAGTACAGTGCGAATGCACAAAGTATTATGCACTAAACTGCAAGCATATTAGATAGTGTGCTCTACGTAATACAGTATTAATACACAAAATGTAGTGTGCACTAGGTAGCGTAGTGTTAACAAGGCAAGACACAAGCATATTAAGAAAAGTAGCATCAGGTACTGTAGTGTGCACTAGGTAATACAGTGCTAAATCACAAAGTGGTGTGCACTAATATGCTAAAATGCCACATCAAGTAGTGTCCACTAGAAATTGTAGTACAAAACTTAAACATGGTAGTGTGCACTAAAACATTAGAACACAATGTATTGTGCACTAGGGAGTGTATTCTATATAGTACAGTACTAGTACAAAAAGTAGTGTCTAATCCAACATTAGGTAGTGTGTACGATGTAGCGCAGTATAGTACAAAATCACAAAGTGGCAATAAAAATATCATAGGAAGTATGCACTAGATGTTGAGTAGTACAAATCTAGTACACAGAGCAGTTTGCACAAAAATACAGGGACAAGAGTATTCAGTCTATTTCAGGCCAAAAAATTTATCAATAATGGATGCAACAAAGGTTGCAAAGACTGTCTAACTAGGTAGTGTGCACTATTGTTTGGGTTTTTTCTTTATGTTTTAACCACTGACATACTCTGAGAAGATACTTTTAACATATCAAACTGACCACAATACACACTATTGAAGGTTAATGTATTCAATTAAGAAATAGAGCCAAAATGGAGATACTGGAACAGCAGAAGATACATCACTAAACAGCCTGGCAGCGCTCTGAGAAACACACTCTCTCTTGCTCTCTCTCTGGGAGGCTTAAGAGGGATAACGGAAACGGAAGCTAGCTGAAACAGAGAACTGGAGATGGCTTGGGATTTTGAGAAAGAAAAGCCTGGTCTGACTCCTCATCCACAGAAAAAATCCCATAAAAGCTTTCAGGGAAATAGGGAGAATGGGATTAGGACGCGAGGTAATCAGAACAACATTATCAGGCTCCTATGAGGTTAGAAAAGAGGATCGAGCAGGTCAGTGCTAATGCTAATGTAAGAAGGCATACTGCCATTCAAAATCATCACTGTGTCATATTAATATTTAAGAGTAATACTTAGCAGCTAGTTCTAGGCCACATACGTCAAAATCTGACCTACTGAGCTTTACAGACAGAAGGATACAGACAGCCTCTATGGGTAAAAATAGAGAAATAGTTCATTAGCATCTCTCTGTACAGCAAGATCAACCAGAGCTCAGCGGTTTGGTGAGAGTGTGAGTCAGCAGTACCCAGAGCACAGACTGCCCAATGTGAAATCTGACAGTCAGAAGGATGCGGGATTTTGAAGTACACTCACTGAACATACCAATGAGACAAAGATGCTACAAATCTGTAGTGAAGCAGCGTATACTTTAGTGTGTGAGAATGTGTGCATGTTTGCTGTGGTGTGTTTGTGTGAGGAACCATCTGTTCTCAGCAGTGTGCATGAGTCAGAGATGGGCTGGAGCGATGGCATCTGTGCTCTCACACCTCCCCCCTCTTCACTTCTCCTCACTTCCTATTCTCAGTTCCAATTCTTTTTCAGTTCTTCCATGTGTTTTCCTTTCAGACACTGTGTAATGTGCACTAGATAGTGCGTACTACAAAGTGGCACAATAGGTAGTGAACTAATTGTTTTTAAATTATGATACATGTATTATGCTTGTCCAAAATAATATGTGAGATTAGAAATAACACAATATACAGTACATTAAAATTGTATGCAAATGCTTGAATCATTTACGTTTAGCCTATAGTTTTTTTCTGAAGTATTGTTTTTTTCTAAACTCTTAACACTAAATTACTACCAGTGTTGATATTTTTATGTATGCATATTAGATGAAAAACTCTTGCCAGATGAAAAAAATCTTAGAGATGCAACTGAAATAAGTTTAATTATTAAAATAAAAAAATGAATTAATTAAAGCTATATTGACATTTAATTAAAAATGAAAAAACAGCTAAATTACTAAAACTTCAAAATGTACAAATAAAATCTAATTTTAAATATTAAGAAATACTGTAAATAATATTAAAATAACTGTAATATTATTTTATCATTTAGATAATATTATCATTTTTATTAACATTTTGAATTAGTTTTTATTTTTATATTTTTCATTTTAATTTAGTTTAAGGTTTAGTTATTTTGATGTGCTTTTTATTTAAATGCCTATATAGTTTTTCCCCTTTGGTTTTAGTTAATTTAGCCATTTAGACAAACTAAATGAAAATAAGAAATGTTACATTGGCAACTAGCTAAAATAAAATAAGTTTACGCTTTTTATATTTTTATTTTATTTTAAGTCTATTTCAAGTTTGTAGTTCTAGGTTTACTGTAATAACTGTAATAACCCTGGATAGTGTGAGTATGCAAATTGAGGTGGAGCCAATATTATGTAGTGTGCAAATGGTAACATGCACTACAAAATGAGCATAGGTACATGTAGTGTTCTACAAAATTACTACAATTCATACTCAACCTCAAAACTGGAATACTAGGTAGTGTCCTATCAATTAATATATAATGTACTGCACAATTGATATACACAATGTGCCATACTGTGTATATCAAAACTAATGTACTAGGTAGTAGCTCACCTAGCAGAGAAGTTCAGCAGTGAGTGACTAGATACAGTAGCGTCTATTACAAACCAATCCAAGCACACTACTGTAGGTATACTAGCCAATCCACTATAAAACAGGTATATTCACTTCAGTACTGATATTCTGCCTCTCATTTCCTCTTCTCTATTTTTTTGTCAACAGCTGTGTAAGCGGCGCAAGCTCCCGAGTGCAGAACACAATGCTGATCTCAGACAATATTCACACATGTTCTCCTCAGAGATAGTTCTCAGATTAATACCTGTCCAGGTGGGAGCTGGATGTTTCATAACTCACCTTGAGTACACATGCACTTGTATAAGAGGGATCTATGGCACATTAGAACAGATCCCAAACCCTTTCATTGGAAACAAGTGTGATCTACAAGATCAATATCGTTACAGAAAGACCCTTAGACACATCTAAGATCATACAAATGAAAATCAATAAAAACAGCATCACCTTGACTGAAGGTCTTTGTGTTATAGTGTAGGCATGTATGTACTGTATTTGTGACCGTGTCTGTAATCTCCTTGGCTTGCTCTTTACTTCGCTGTTGCTGGAAAGGTCACATCTGAGATGTTCTAGCTTGTTAGTGTGCCTCAAATTAAAAGTGTTACTGCACACTGTATGAAATGTATTTTTTACAAGCATCTCAACTAGAACAACTTCAAACTTGTGACTTGAAATTTCAGACTCTTGATGATTTTGCTTGAGGAGATCTGAAATATCCCAGAGGATGAGCCATGTTCTAGGAGCGACTGTCACTGAAGAAACCCCCTTCAGACAATGAACCGAGACTCCGACAAAGAAGAAAAAGAAGAAAAAGAAAGAATTAAGAGATTTTGGCATAATCTCGACAGGCTGCAGCATGAGATAGCATCCATCAATCCTGCATGCAAGCTGGGAGCTCACACCAACAAACTGACAGCTAGCAATCTCTAAAGATGAATTACACCCAGACAGATTAAAAAAAGGATAAAGAAGAGGATATGTTGCTCTAGTTGGAGAGAAGGATACAAAGTGTGTTATTTGAAATTGCTGAAAACGGCATCTTTTATTGCGCTCTCTTTGAGAGTGAAGGTGGGACTGTGATCTCTCTATAAGAAACTCTGTCTGGGTCTTTAAGGTCAGACCATGCTGGGTCTCTCAGAAGCTCACAGTCAGAAGCCAACAGCTTCAAACGGAGTGTTGCCTTTCAGAGCAGTGGCTAATATAAGCCTGCTATTAGTCATTCACTCCCTACTGGTACAAAGAGGACAAAGTCAGACAGAAACAAAGATAGACAAAAAGAGATGAATGTGTATAATTATCAATTAATTGTTGTTTAACTTGGCTCTCTAGCAAAGATGGTTTATAACTTACTGTAACAGTCTCTTAGAATTGTTCACTTCTTCTTAAAGGAGTAGTTCACTTTCAGAACAAAAATTTACAGATAATGTACTCACCCCCTTGTCATCCTAAACCGTCCTACATCGCTGCAGAAGTACTGACCCAGTGTTTACAAAGTGAACATGCAAAGAAGGACAAATGCCCTTTACAAAAAAAAAAGGTAAACAGCGATGTAGGATGATTTTGAAGTTGGAGGAGAAAATGAGATGGGAGTTTTTCGACATACCCTGTCTTGAACCGGAAAACACAGAGTTCACGCGGAGCTACACAAGACGAGCGTTTGAGGTTAAAAAGTATATAAACTGTAATTTTTTTTTTTTTTTTTTTTTTAGAAAATAACCGATCATTTCACTAGATAAGACCCTTCTTCCTCAGCTGGAGGAATTAATTTTTCTAGAGCCTTTTGAAGCTGCATTTAAACTGCATTTTGTAAGTTCAAACTCGGGGGCACCATAGAAGTCCATTATATGGAGAGAAATACTGAAATGTTTTCCTCAAAAAACATAATTTCTTTACAACTGAAGAAAGAAAGACATGAACATCCATCTTGGATGACAAGGGGGTGAGTACATTATCTGTAAATTTTTGCTCTGAAAGTGAACTACTCCTTTAAAAGTGTACTTTACCTGGTACTCTGATGAATGCATGTCAAAGACTGACACGGAAGAGAAGAATTGTTGAATAAAGTCATTATTTTTGTTTTCGTTGTGCAAAAAAAGTATTCTCATAGCTTCATAAAATTAAGGTTGAACCAATGATGTCACAAGGACTATTTTAACAATGTCCTCAATATCTTTCTGGGCCTCGAGCATGTCAGTTGCGTTGCTGTCTATGGAGGGTCAGAAAGCTCAAGATTTCATCAAGAATTTCTCAATTTGTGTTCTGAAGATTAACGAAGATCTTACGCATTTGGAGCGACATGAGGGTGAGAAATTAATGACATAATTTCCATTTTGGGTGAACTATCCCTAATCTAAAACTATGAAAAGATTTTTTGGTAATTGAAATAAAACTGAAATAAAATATTAATAACAATTATAATAATTCTATATACTGTAATTTTAATAAATATTACAATAAAATGCAACAAAAATTAGAAATGTTGCCTTGGCAACTAACTAACTAAAATCACTAAAACTAAGACAGAAAAAAACATTTATCAAAGTTAAATATAATTTAAAAAAATGCCATAAAAACGACTAAACTCTGAGCTAAAATTAAAATAAAAATGGAAAATATTAAAAGCATATTTTGTTACCTTTTGAAACTTGGAAGGGTTCAATTTGAGCAGATGATCTTACCACGACTGTCATCGTCAGAGCGCACTTCCCCAGTACATTCAGCATCTGCTTCATATTCAGGATCTCAACCATATTCTCTAAACTATCATTTTCAATGACTTCAAAAAGACCCGAGGTATGCATTTGAGGGTTAAATGACTAGAAAATCAGAACTGTATTTTTTGGGTTGACTATCCCTTTAAGAGTTTCCTTCGATATTTCAGACAACATCAAGCCATGACATGAGACTAACAAAGGCCATGTGACAGATCTCATCTCCTAAAGCATAACAATTACTGTGCTGCCTCTACACGAGGATGAAAATGAGAGCCAAATATTGACTTGCCACTCTACCTATCTGGCAGCTCAAACACTAATGACAGCTTAATAAGTCCAGCAGCATTTGCCGCCATCATTCACACTCTCCAATTCAGCTAATTACAAGTGGACTAGCTTCAATCAGTCAGACCTGAGAAATCGATCAACTGCCTGTGACGTCCAGTCCCGCAGGGAGATTTCTGGTATCTACAGGAATCCTAGGTCAATATGTCACACTGATTCAACACCGAGCCAAAAGCAACAGTCAGTAACATATATGTCCTGCAAATTGCCCTTGTTTACCTAAGCGGACACAGGCGGAAAAGGCTCTTCATAAAACTCATACACTTGTGTCATAATACTCCACAGTACTATTTATACAACTAACAATAGTCACATTCTCAGTCACAGCTGAGGGCTAATAATTTTATCTAGTGTTTGACTGCTTTTTGCATTGAGTCCAGGCCTCCAGACAGTCAATATGCAGACGAAACACCATCAGATCTGCAATCAGCCCAGTAGCACATTCAACACTTCAGAGAGAGGGAGAGAGAAACACTCATTTACACCTCTGACTTACATATTAAATAGTGTGGAAGGATTGTGAAAATACGATGGCTATAAATAGATTTGTTACATACACGCATTGCATGTATGGATCGCATGGCTGTACTGAATATTATGCACGCTGAGTGAATCACAGCCCTAATTTCAAAGAAGAATAATGAGCTCCGCTATGGAAATTTCAGTAATGAGTTCTATAATAACAGACTCACAGTATGTCAGGACATGACTATGGTGAGATAAATGATGTTAGAAATTTTGTAGATACAAAACACTGTTTGGAATGACCCCAATTACATCTGCAGCGGCCCCAAAATTATTTTGACACTTTGTAATGTCTGCATGTTGTGCTGTAGATAACAATATACCAAATTAAGTGGTATGGTAAATGCTTCAGTGCTGCTATTGTTAACTAAAACAGAATCTATTTAAAATTGTTTTTGGTAACAGAAATAAAGCTAAAATTTTAATATTAGATGAAAAACTTAAAAAATTTAACTTAAAAAATGTGTTGTCTTGGCTGAAATAAATAAGTTTAAGTACTAAAATTAGATAAACTAAAACAAATAAAAATAATCAAAGATGAATAGAAATAAAAAACCTAATATAAACGTTAAAAGCACTTTATGTAAAATTAAAATACTAATAAGTAAATAAATAAATAAATTACCACACACTGATCTTATTCTCTTGGATGAAATAAGTTATGGTACTAAAATTTCCTAAACTAAAACAAACAAAAATAAATCAAAGAAAAAATTAATAAAAAATAATAAAAGAATGTAAAATTACTAAAACAATAAAATACTAAAAATAAATAAATAAATAACACACACTGGTCTTGTTGTCTTGGCTGAAATAAATACGTTTAAGTACTAAAATTACCTAAACTAAAACTGAAATAAAAATTACAAATAAATCAAAGATAGAAATATTTAAAAATAATAATGAAAAAGACAAAAACACTTGTAAAACTGTATTATGTAAAATTACTAAAATACTAAGAAAATTGACATTTTAAATACACACACACACACACATACTACACATATTAAAACATATAAAAATACTTATCACTTCTAAGAAAAAATGACCTTTTCTTTAATATATAAACATCCTTTTTGTTCATTCATTATGTATGCCATTTTGGTTACACTTTATTTGAAGGTGTCCTTGATACAGCATAAATATATAATTACTAAGTAATATTAATTAACGTGTGCTTATTATATGGTTTGGATTAGGTTTGATTTACAGTTAGTGTGTTTGTAATTATTCATAATATACTGTTATTACTATAGTAAGTATATGCAACGTGTAACAAAGACACTTTTAAAAAAAATGTTACCAACATTTTATCTAATGTTTTATCATTTTAAACAAACTTCACAAGTGTGCTGTCCTTCTTTAAAATTCATGTTTACAAAATTAATGTATACAAAATAGCTATTGGAGCTGCTGCAACACACAGAACAAGGCACACCTACCCCTTCCCTCTTACTTTCTCTCATACATCTGTTTGCTCCAAACATACAGCACTGTGAACGGTGAGGGATTCCTCTTCCCAAGAGATTTCAGGATAAAAAGACTTGATGACATACGCACGTAACTCTGGATGCCTGAATCTGCAACCACGTCAACTGTTACCAGGAGAAGACCGGCCAACATCACTTATGTAGGTCGCATTAAAAACACATGTGGCGCACACAGATGCCAATTTTCAAAGACGGCCCTCTCTAAGAGCAGACTAGAATCTACTTCAGCAGAACTGAGCAGCTCTGATCATACTGAGGATTATTCATGTTGACTCATGGAGCTAGTTACGAAAGAAGCCCACTCGGATCAAACGCAAAGTTTCTTTCGTGACTTAAAGCAAAGGCCAACTACAGAAAAGTCTGATTTTGGGGGGAAAAAAATAAAATACTGCACTTTTTCGTGCTTTTCATCTATTGTGCAGAATATCCCATGATTCCCATGTTAAAGCAAGCGGTTATGAGCAGAATATCTTAATGAAAGGGGACCTGCATGCTGCTTGTAGGTGGAGTTAATAAAATGATGAAAATTGCATTATAATTAAGTAAAAAGTGGAGCATTACCCTTTTATGTAAACTGTACTTCAGGGATCTCGCATAACAATGCACACA
The DNA here is from genome assembly GCA_021397915.2 of Tor tambroides. Taxonomy (NCBI): domain Eukaryota; kingdom Metazoa; phylum Chordata; class Actinopteri; order Cypriniformes; family Cyprinidae; genus Tor; species Tor tambroides. Next base: position 93,710 of record JAFVLL020028175.1, read on the forward strand.
GCTACAAGCACTTTAGACGTAGTATTGTGTACAGATGTTCAGTGGTCCAAAAGTGCTTCTATTTTTAATACATTTACATTTTTTTTAGGACAACAAATGTGACCCTGGACCACAAAACCAGTCTTAAGTGTCAATTTTTCAAAATTGAGATTTATACATCATCAGAAAGCTGAATAAATAAGCTTTCCATTGATGTATGGTTTGTTAGGATAGGACAATATTTGGCTGAGATACAACTATTTAAAATCTGAAATCTGAGGGTCCAAAAAAATCAAAATATTGAGAAAATCACCTTTAAATTTGTCCAAATGAAGTTCTTAGCAATGCATATTAATCATCAAAAATTAAGTTTTGATATATTTACGGTAAGAAATTTACAAAATATCTTCATGGAACATGATCTCTACTTAATATCCTAATGATTTTTGGCATAAAAGACAAATGGATAATTTTGACCCATACAATGTATTTTTGGCTATTGCTACAAATATACCCCAGCGACTTAAGACTGGTTTTGTGGTCCAGGGTCACAAATTACAGTGAAAAATTGACTAACATGAATATCATAATGCCTTTTGTTTCAATGACAACTGACATTTGTACAAAGGCTTTCACATGGTCAGTGTCAAAAATTTGCATGCACTAGTGTTCAAAAGTTTGAGGTTAGCAAGATTTCATTTGATTTTTAAAAAGAAATGAATACTTTTATTCAGCGAGGATCTATTAAACTGATTAAATGTGACAGAAAAAATATTCACAATGTTACAAGATTTCGAATGAACGCTGTTCTTTTGAACTCTCTATTCATTAAAGAATAAAAAGCAGATGTATCACAGTTTTCACACAAATATTAAGCAGCACAACTGTTTTCAACATTGATAATTATAAGAAATGTGACCCTGGATCACAAAACCAGTCTTAAGTAGCACGGGTATATTTATAGCAATAGCCAAAAATACATTGTATGGGTCAAAATTATTATTATTTTTCTTTAACGCCAAAAATCATTATGATATTAAGTAAAGATCATGTTCCATGAAGATATTTTGTAAATTTCCTACTGTAAATATATGAACATTTTTTGATTAGTAATATGCATTGCTAAGAACTTAATATGGACAACTTTAAAGGCCATTTTCTCAATATTTAGATTTTTTTTGTACCCTCAGATGTCAGACAGTTGTTACATTCCAGATTTTCAAATAGTTGTATCTCGGCCAAATATTGTCCTATCCTAACAAACCATATATCAATGGAAATTAGAATTAAATGGAATTATTTATTCAACTTGATGTATGATGTATTCAACAAGATGTATAAACCTCAATTTCAAAAAATTGACACTTATGACTGGTTTTGTGGTCCAGGGTCACAAATGTTTCTTGAGCAGCAAATTAGCATATTAGAATGATTTCCGAAGGATCATGTGACACTGAAGACTGGATGCTGAAAATTCAGCTTTGCATCACAGAAATAAATTACATTTTAGAATATATTCAAATGGGAAACACATTTTAATTGGTAAAAAATATTTCCAAAATATTTTCAATTTGGTCACAGATTTTCAGACTCCACTGTACATTTAAGTCTAAATCTATTAATCTGAATACATGAGTGTTTGTGTTTCAGTGACTTACGGTAGGCGGGTTGGCAGGGGTCACTCCGTGTGCTGTCGGTCGAGTGGTTACTGGACACAGAGGAGACGCTAGAGCTCCGAACAAACCCAAAGGCGGCTAGACGAGCCGGCGGGAGGCGCGAGTAACCGGGAGGACGCAGACCAGACTGAGCTGGCTTCGGCAGGTGGGATTTAGCAGCTAACCCAGTCGCCACTGGCTTTCTCTGATCTGTGGATGAAGAAGACTATGATTAGTACTCAAACTAACTCGAAAAACACCATTTGCAAGCTTTGGGAAATAAGTCACATACTGCTTTTCTAGTATACTGTATGTCAATATGGAGGTCAACTATGCATAACATATTCTTGTAATACTGCTGTGACAAAATGAGGCATACATGATCACATGACTGATTCAACTGAGAAACAGATGGAACACAAGGAACAAAGAAAATGAGTGTTGTGTCCTGAAATAAACTATTTCTAAGCAGACTGGTCTAAAAGAGACGCACAGTAGGATAGAAAGAGAGAGAAGCTGTGGTGTTTTACGACCTGTCTCTGCTGCGAGGTAAAGATCGCTTTAAAAAGCTCCTGAAAGAATCATAAAAAGGTTGGCGGCTGTCTGCCTCCCCTGACCACAGCATGTCATGGCCATTCATCAACATCTATACTACTTCACATGGAGAAGTGCGATGAGTCACATTTCTCATCCACTCAGGGAGTCTAATTTAATGCAAAACGTGTGCCAAAACATATCATCTTAGATGGCTCGTAAAGTCCCTATATGAGCTCGAAAAAAGTTAATATAAAATGGAACAGAGTAATAATTTTATTAATTTATTATGTACAATATAAGCATGTTGTTGCTGCTTCTACTTGCAATTTTTGAGCATAATGAAGATGTTTTATTTATTTATTTGTTTGTTAATTTCATTTCATTTCACTCTAGCCATTGTCCAACATATAAAATCCCTTACATACTGTACAGCAGGGATAGGCAATTTCGGTCCTGGAGGGCCAGTGTCCTGCAGAGTTTAGCTCCAACCCTAATCAAACACACCTGAAGAAGCTAATCAATGTCTTCAAGATCACTAGAAAGTTACAGGCAGGTGTGTTTGATTAGGGCTGGAGCTAAACTCTGCAGGACACTGGCCCTCCAGGACCGAAATTGCCTATCCCTGCTGTACAGTATGTGGATACAGGTCCTTGCACACTGAGCCCGAAATTTTCATATCGCATTTGTCATCCTGAAAATTTGTCACGCACAGAAACCATGCACACTGAGTCCGATGCGTATTAATTAATCTGTTCACAAAAAAATACAAAATGGAGTCATCAAGCAGTGAGGATGATTTTGTTGTCCTCTCCCTTCTTAAAAAGAGAAAAAGGAAGAGGAAATATTGGGTCTATCCAATCCTGAGATTGGAGTGTAGGGAGGAAGGAGAGTTCCACCTCCTTATTAAGGAACTGCTGGATTATCATGGGCGATTTAAAGTTTACTTCAGGATGTCAGTGGCTCAGTTTGATGCTTTGCTAGCGATACTGGAGCCACATATTAAAAAGAAGACCACCAATTTCTGTGAACTCAGTGTGCAAGGACCTTTACAGTGCTTTGTGCTGCGAGACGAAGTGGATCAACTTGTTAGACGCAATTCTGGATTTTGGCGTTCGTTTGTATGGTGGCTCTGAATTGTCAAAACACCTCTCAAAATGCTTGCTACAGATGCGAAAAACGCAGAAAATCAAACCTGATCCGAATTTTTTTATAGTTTCGGAGGCAGTGTGTAAACGTGATTGACACAACGTGAGGTTGTATACATTTTTTAACGTGCGAAAATTTCGGACGAAAATTTGTAAAAACAAAATGTGTTGTAGTAAAGATTTTTAATTATTTTCTGAAAGAACTCTCTTCACAAAATCCATTATAAATAGCCAATTATAATATTGTGAAATATTAATACAGTAAAAAATAATGTAATCTATTCATTTTAAAACCTTTTTTCCCATAAAAAGGGCAATTTCAGCATCTGGTGCTTAACATGAGTTTACGGTCTCTAGCAAAAGCTCTTTCTTTTTTAATTAGTCCAGGAGGCCAATCGTTTAAGAGGCCATTGATTCCTCTAAAACCAGCTCTGCAAAACTTATTACGGTATCAGGGCTTAATAGAGGCCTCAACTGAATAGAGTAATGGATATTCCTTACCCTATGTGCTTATTATTACACCAGTAAACATGATAAAAGCTGTTTACATACAATTAATAAGGATTAATATGAATATCTGCTGTCTTTTTCACATCAGATACCTGCACTGCCGGTACCACAGTTGGTGTCGAATCAAAAAAATTATGATTTCGGAAAGCACAGGAAGAAGAGTGAAGTCGCATAAAAATATACATAAATATGCAGATGCAAAGAGCTACCGCGGGGTGAATTTAGGGACCCACTTCAAGGCTTGCTTTGAATGCCCAGACTCCTCCAACCCAAGGTCTTAATTTGGGGCAGGTGGAGAGAATGATCCCCTCCTGCTCTCGGAGATAAAGCACCTCGAGTATCTGTCCCTGTGATTGCAGCAAAGCGTAGTGCATACTAAATGACAATCTAAGATTTCTTCGTCTGTCGCACTCTCAGGTGTCAGCAGTATGCTTCAGCTACACATTCTTCACAAATGAAAACACATATATACACTCAAGAAAATGCACAGAACAAAGCACCCTCTCATCCATTCATCTCTAATCAAAGTTGCCACGGCTCCATCGCTTCCCCCAGCGATCCCCCACCCCAACTCCAGGCCATCAAGGTCTTTAATGAAATTGCAGGCAGCTTCTTCTCCATGTGAGGGTGATCATTAAAGATAAATGTGTTGCTGTTTTTCACCATCAATCGTCTTTATTCCTTCCAGTTCCTACTTCCCCATTTTTCCAGACTTGCCCAGATCACACAAAATAGTCATCCATCATGGCTTTGTTTTAGAATTTTCAGTGTTTATTTTTAATTTTTCCATACAGTGAAAGTGAATGGTGACCACAGCTGTTCCCATTTAATTTTACAGTACTACATGGAAAAGAGAAGCTTACACATTCTGCTAAACAGAAATTGACACAATTTTCATTTTTGAGTGAACTGTCCCTTTAACACCAAAGGGGAGTCATTTTCCCAATCTGGGAATAAATAAGAAGTGTGTGTGTGTTTGTATGCAAATTTATTATTATGGCTTGCAGCTCAAGAACTCGTTGATTTCTTACTGAGTGTTAAAATGCATGAATACATTACTAGAAGACTTTCAACAAGCCCTCACTTAACGATAAACGACATCAATGAAAATTGAAATACTTCTAAACTGTATGTCATGTTGATAAAAACATGAAAATACACTGTATAATAAAAAAGATGCTGGCCTGTTAACCTCTGATTTTAATGATTGCTATTCTAAAAGACATAACAAGGCCTAATTAGCAATCAGTGATATTTATTGTACTTCACTGCATAAGACAACTTCCAAGAAGATTTTGATCATAGACATTGTTTTAAAGGAGCCCAGTGACCAGAACCAAATGTTTTCATTGTTTGAGTGTGTGAATAAATAATGTAGCATGAGATGATGATAACTACGGTGAGAAATGATTTTCCAACTTTAGCAAGACAAGGAAAAGTCTAGTCATACCAGGAGAGGTTAACCTTCCTCTTGACTTCTTTTATATTGCTGCAGGAGTAAAACTCATGCCTACGCACTAGACTGTCTCTTTATCTATTGTAGCATCGGCATATTTACACCATAAAAATCATATCATGTCTCCACTACAGTTAATAATTGTGACCAGGCATAGTTATTGGCATGAATTAACTGTTAATTGCTTTGCACTTCAAAGCATCACAAACAGAGCCAAACAGCAAGAAATCGGCATCCGCATGCAT